>RJWT010030490.1:0-14625 GCA_004365215.1 Cuniculus paca | reverse complement strand
GAAGCTGAGGTGGCGCCGGTTGAGCATGATGACCTTGTACTCATCAGAGGCATCATCCATGACGTGCCGCAGCGCCAGCAGCGAGGGTGTGTTGCTGAGGATGGCACTCCGCCAGGCCGGGTCGCCTTCATGCGAGATGACAAGCCGTTCCTCATTGGCTGCGATGGCATCGTACAGCGCTGCCGGTTCCTCATATTCATCTGGGGATGTGAAGTGGTCCTGGGTGGGGAGGATGGAGGAAGACGCGTCAGCAGCCCCTGCCCCAAGGAAAGGGTTCACGCCCACCTGTGCACAGTGCCAGGCACACCACTGCCCACCTGGTGAAGCTTGAGGGCCATGCGAACCCCAGGCGCCACGACGCGGTGCAGCAGGTCCATGTCAGCAAAGACCCACTCATCACGCGGGGATGTAATGCGGAAGTCCCCCTTGAACAGGGCGTGCAGGCCATAGAGGAAGGGCTCCAGGCTAGGCAGGAGGAGGAATAGGGTGGTGAGCAAGGACAAGAAGCCAGGGGTCTCAGGTCTCAGGACCCTTCCGCACACTGGCCTCAGTCTCCTCATCATGCCAAGGGGCCCATGTCCCTCACCACAGGGAAGTGAGGAACATGCAGTCAGGACTGGGAAAGGCCTTGTGCATATGGACAAGTCACCCTGCCAGAAAAACTAAGTGGATTTCCAGACACACAGAGCTCTTTGTGGGAGGGGAGATGGTGGGGGAGCAGGAAGTGGGCACTCACCTGGCAGACATGCTGTGTGAGGCTGTCCCCAGGGCCCGGCGGCCCAGCACGCACAGGCCAAAACACAGCGTGACCAGCGGTGAGTTCCAATCCTGGTCCACGGGCTGCGGCACAAGGACCCCCGTCCCCAGAGCCCAGTTCAGACCGGGGACTGGGAACCTGGGATGGGACCAAGGGCCAGGCCATGAAAGTCTCAGGATAAGGGGAAGGGGAGAAGAAAATAAGCCCAGGTCCCTGGAACCCTGATAGGGCAACCCCAAGGTAGTGATGGCCCAACCTGGCTGCGCCGAGAGGCACAGTACTGGATCCACTCAAGGTGCACAGCACAGAAGGAAGGCAACGAGAGGCCAGAGAGGCGAAGGTCGTAGTCCTCATCCACGCTCAGGGAGAAGGTAGGGTCTGAGTCAGCGTAGCCGGGGGCCCGCACAGGGCGCAGAGCGGCTGCGATGCCTTCGTGGTTCAGCCAGGCCTCCAGCTTGGGGGAGCGGCTCACATAGTAGATGATGCTCTGGGAAAGGAGGGCAGGTGTCAGGTACAGGGGAGCCAGCCCGTGCCAGCCCTCGGCACTTGGGCAGAAGGTGGCAGCGTCCCAACCTGAGACCTGTGACAGCCACCTCCTGCAGCCCAGCTCAGTTCCCAAGGCCACATGGGCAAGCAGACTTCCCTCTCCTAGGCCACACAGGAGGAGTGAGAGCCGGCAGGAGGGGCCCCACTTACAGAGGAGCCCTGGAGGGTCCTGAGCTTCCAGCTGGCAGTGCTCACAGGTAGCATCTGCCTGCTTCCTCCTGATGACCTGAGAATCCACCCCATTTGTCAGGGAAACTCAGGCACAGACAGGTGACAGCCCTACCTGACATCACACAGCAGGGCGCACTGAGCAGAAGACGCAGTGGGATCCAGATCTCGGGGCCTGGAAGGTCAGGCTGGAGTAGAGGGGCAGCCTATTATGGGTCAGGGGCCCTACATTCCCTTTCGGCAGTCAAAGGTGACAGTCTGAACACAGCCGGCAGCACAACGCCTTGTGCCCAAAGCAGCCCTTGTTAAAAGGCCTTGCTGCCCTCTAAGCAGGGGCTGGGCAAATGGAGAGGAGCTTTTGGAAGGGGACAGCCAGCACAGCCGGGATAAAGTACAAAGCGAGGCTGGCAGCCAAGGAGGTTTCGGGGTCCTCATGCTACCCCAAGAGGGGCCGATGGGCTCAGAGTGGTGCAGGACAGGAAGTCTCCACTGGGGAGGGAGGGAGGGTGCAGCTGGCCAAAAACTGGCCACACAGAGGCCTAAGTTCCAGCCCAGTTGGGGAATTTAGTGACTTAGAGACTCTGTCTCAAAATATTTGTCTTAAGAAGGGCTGGAAACGCAGCTCAGTGTGAAGATCCTAGGTTTACCCCCGAGTTACAAGAAAAAGAGGAAAACAAAGGCTGGGGAGGCTGAGGCTAGCACCGCCCCACCCTCCTGCACACCCCAGAGGCTCGCTGCATGGCAGCCTTCCAGCTCCCAGCCGCCCCAGTCCTTCCAGGATTCACCCTGCACTCCGCAATTTTTTTGTTTATTTGAGATAGGGTCTCAGGATATAGTCCAGGCCAGCCTTGAAGCCTCTGTGTAACTAAGGCTAATGAACTCACAGTCCTCCTGCCTCAGCCTCCTCCGTGCTGGATTAGAGGCGTGCACCACCACACTGGGGTCCCATACATCTTAGCAGAGCTGCCCTGGGCCTCCAGGCACCTCTGCCCGGCCTCTGGGCTGTGGTAGGTCAGCACCACCTTGCAGGGCTGGGTGCACCCCAGGCTGCTTGCCCAGGTAGGCCACATGAGCAGGAGGCCACATATGGCTCTGAGTGGGTTTTTTAGGAGGCAGCACGGGGACCTGGACAAGGGTACAAATCTTGAGATGGGCCAGGAAGATGGACAGAACCTTGACCCCTGGACCTGGGACTGTCCCTGTCTGGACCGTGACTTCCTTGTCAATGGAAGTGGCAGGGAGCCTCACAACTCTTCCCAGAAGAGAAGAACAGAAGGAATGACAGAAATTCTCCAGTGTGTGACAGCTGAGATGCTCACAGTGGGAGCAAAACAACAGCTGGGACGTGAGGCCCGTGCCACAGGTAAACCTCAGGTGGGTGAGGTCACTGGGGTCCCGAAATGTCACCCCTCCAGGCCACACGGGGGCTCTAAGGCTCCCTGTAGTGACCACCAACCCACCCAATTCCCAGCGCCCTTAACTGACCACAAAGTCACATCATTTCAAGAGGTAAACCGAGGCACGGCAAAGGAGGTAACATTTCAGGCTGCCGAGAATCCCCAGAATCCCCAGCTCAAGAGTTTCTTTATACCCTATGCTGTGCCTCACCAATCCCTACCACGCCTAATGGGTCTCAAGACCCTCAGGCCTGGGTTCAAAACTTGGAACCAGCACTTTCTCCTCATTCTGGAGCCTCTATCACTTCACCTCTGCCAGCCAACTTTCACACCGGGGAGCTTCGAAGGGCTCTCTGGGAGGGTGCAGCAAAGGCTATTCGCTCACAAGAGGTGCCCGGCACAGAGCTTGCCCCTCTATAAGCAACCCCACTTGGCAGCCTCGTAGCTGGGTGGGCTACGGGGCTGGTGATCTCCAGGGCGGACCTCAGCAATGGCCCCTGCCGGCCCAGTACCCTGGCGGGGAGATCCACGCATGTACTGCCTGCCTGGCCACACCCACTGCCCTGGGCCGACCTTCTGGAGGGACGACAGGAAGCTCCCTGCCTAGACGTCTTCCCAGTAACACTGGGGTCTGCGGGGCCTATTGGGCAGCGGCACTGTGGGGGATGCTTAAACTCTGAGGCCTCTGTCCCCCTTAGCCAAAACAGGCTCCCAACATCCCAGCACACGGCACGCAGGGCCACTCCAGGTCAGTAAGTGTTCCCCGACAGGGACCCCGCTGGCCAGCCGCGAGTCCCGCCCACTCTACCTTGACATAGTAAGTGATGAGGATCTTGCGGAGGTCAAAGACCTGCAGCATGGAGGCGGCGTTGTTGTCGCTGATGCTGTAACCTTCCAGTACGTACTTACTGGCTGTCACCTCCCAGGCCAGCCAGCGCTGCCCAAAGGCAGCATTGAAGGACAGGACTCGTGGCAGGTGGCCAGGCTCACAGCAGCAGCAGCCCTCGTCCTCCTCCACCCCTTCAGTGATGGCCTCTACCTCACGCTGCTGGCAGTACGTACCTGCCAGGGAGGGGTGCCCGGTCAGCAGCCACGGAGACAATCCCAGCCTACCTTCCCCTACCGAGTACCTGCATGACGTGTGAGGCCTGCTGCTACTCCCCTGCACCACGGGAGCGAGGGTTACTGCACGGATGATTAACAAGTCAGCCCCTCTCCCCTCCTGACTCCCAGCAGCCAGGTACGGAGGAAGTGGGGACAACAGGGGTCTGGTCCCTCATTCAAACAGGCAAAGACAAACTCAGAGGAGAAGAGACCTGCTCAAGGTGGTGGCCCTCATGACTTGGGCTTCTAGTACCCTTTTTTGTTGTTTTTGTTTTTTGAGACAGGGTCTCACTGTGTAGTTCAGGCTGGCCTTGAACTTGTGTGGTGATCCTCCTGCCTCAGCCTACCAAATGCTGGAATTACAGGCATGCATCACCATATCTGCCACCCCCTGCACCTTTGGGGCCTTCTCTGAAGCTGGATTCCAACACAAGACATTATAAGCAAGGAGCTGGCTCACTGACTGGGGCTGTACATGGTGCTGACTGAATCCTGGCCTGCGACAACAGACAGCTGGGCAACCTGCTGGAAGACAGAGCTCCGGGCCCAGCTTGCATCACAGTGGTCTGGTAAGTCACCACGGACCCAAAGTCAGGGCAGAAACAAGGCCTGACCAGAAGAGACCCAACACCTCACAGCTATGAGCAGATGCCATCCACGGCAGCCCCAGTGGGAAGCCCCAGGCTGGCGGGGAGGAATGCCTTGGCTGAGGTTACCCAGCCAGTGGGGCCATGCCGAACTGGGATGGAACCCCCATGCACTATCAAATGCAGCACCCCGCCCCAAGCCCTGGCTCACCCCGGAACTCAAGGCCACGCAGCTGGAAGGTGACAAGGCCATTGCCAACCTCGATAAGGTGCACCAGCGCATTGAGGTAGTCGGAGGCCAGGACAAAACAGTCGCCAGGGCCATAGTTGCCCCAGCGGCCCAGCACCAGGTCCCCACACAGCGTGTGCTGCAGCGAGCGTGTCAAGTGCTCATAGAAAATGGAGTTGAGGTTGTTGTCATCAGCTCCTAGAACCCAGAGCAGAAAGATAAAGGGACAGAGTGACAGAAAGGAAAGCTCCCTCCACAGAGGGCCTGCCCTGAGGCCCCTGGATGGCTGGGTACACACCAGGGTTCCGGTCCAGCTGTGTCACCAGGCGGGTATTAGAATGATCCACACGTCTAGTGCTGCAAAGACAGACATGGTATCAGCAGAGAGCTAAGCTCACTGGGGACAACTTCCTCCTGCCCACCAGCATGTCCCCTCTGAGCCCACATCCCAAGCTATGAGTAGATGCCACCCCTGGTGCCCCCACTGAGACTGTCAGAGCAGAGAAGATTAAGGCTCAAGGACACAAGGAACTCACCCAGAATCACACCACTCCCACCCTCCCACCCAGACCCTGTGGCTGGTTCTGCCCTCATCGATCCACCACCTCAAGTGTCCCCATGGTGCCCACACACTCTCACACTTGCTGCTGGGCACCGTCCAGCCTGAACTCCAAGCCCTTCCCTCCTTCCTCCCGGGCACCTGCTGCTTCCCGTGACACTCACTTGTAGTCACGCTCCCAGAACTTGAGGGGCCTTGCGTAGGACATGATGAAGACAGCACTGCCCAGCAGGGGGTTGAGTGGCGTTGAGAACAGCCCAGAGAGCAGGGCCTGGACGAACAGCATGGCCGAGTCTGGGCACAAGTCAAGGAGGCGGTGGCAGGCACGTGGGACCTCCCGGCCTCCCTCTCCACCCCCAGCAGCCCCAGGCTGCAGCCCTCCCTGAACACTCCCACCCAAACAGCAGGCGGCAGATACGGGGCACGGCGAAAGGCTGGGCAAAGGCGTGGAAGGCAGAGCCCCAGGTGATCTGCCAGGGCGCAATGTAGGTCAGCACAAAACGCAGCTTGTACAGCAGGTCCCACAGCTGGCAGAGAAGCCGAGGGGAGATGATAAAAAACACACTGGGTTACTCATGGAGGTAGGACCTGCCAAGACCCCAGACAGCAGGCCTCATCCAGGGCCCTGGGATCACCCACTGGTAGCCACATGAGGCCAAGCTCGACACCACTCCCAGCCCTCTCTGGACTTGGCTTGAGGCACCTGACATCATGAGCAACTCCTGACTAAACACAAGGTAGGATTAGCCACTTAGTTCGAGTGACAACCCCAGCACTTTCTATTGCTATCTGCGCTTCACAGATGTCTGAGGTTGAAAGAAGGCAGAGATGTTGGTGACTTGCTCAGCTCATGCTACTCTGTCACAGCCCTGGATTGGTATTGAGTGGCACATGGTCCGGAGGCCACCAACCTAGGCCAGGAACCAAATACTCGCATGAGTCAGGAAGGGGCTCGGGCCTGCACCGGGTCCCAGGCACCACACCAGGCCTCCAGGACAGGGCAGTGGACGGCTCTTTGGGCAAAGTCACCTGTCCCCAGCCCTGAGGGGGAATCCCACAGTCGGGTAGAGCGGCTGTACACCCACAACCCAGGGCTTCTGAAACTCAGCTCTGATCCAGTCTCCAGGACTGTGGCTGGCAGAGAGGCAGCACTCAGCAGAGGCTCTTGTGCAGAGGACAAGGTCAGCTCCAAACTACACCAACTGCGTTTTTCTTGTTTTTTTTTTTTTTTTTTTGTCTTGTTGAGACAGGGTCTCCTTATGCAGTCAGGCTGGCCTTGGGCTCACTTTGTAGCCGAGGCTGGTCTCAAACTTACAACGATCCTCCTGCCTCAGCCTCCTGAGTGCTAGGATTACAGGAGTGTGCCACCATGCCCAGCAACATCAACTGCTTCTGAGGAAGGTGGCTGTGAGGTATGCCAGACTTGGGGTGACATGCCGGCTGGCCACCAGCTCTCTGAAGGATCTGAGCACTGGTGACTCCACCTGTTAAGGCCTCAGCTTCCTGTCTACAAGGGTAGGGCAGAGGTGAACCTTCTCTGGAGTCACCCCTGCAAAGGCCCACAACAGGGTCTTTCTCCCACCCCGGCAGAAGAATGCTGCGCCTCAGCCACGGGCTCACCTTGCTGCAGAGCAGGGACATGAGGAAGTAATCGAGCAGGAAGCCCTGGGACAGGCGCGGGTAGTCAAAGTGGAAGAGGAGGACGGTGAAGGCCAAGGTCAGGTACTGCTGGGACGGGCAGCAGAAGGCTGAGCGCAGCAGCTTCAGCCCAGCCACGGTCATCAGCAGCGCCCGGCAGCTGTGGGTGAGGGGCAGGCATCCGGTGCCCGACGGGCTCAGGGGCTGTGGGCAGAGGGGCCCAACCCTCGCCCACCCTGGGCCTCAACTGTGTGCTGAGACGGCCCATCTAACGGCAGTATGGGGGGCACGTGGCTTCAGTGGGTAATGCTTGGGCTTTGCGGGGCACCTCAGACACCAGCCATTCCCTCTATGGGCCTCAATTCCCCCAACGGGAATCAAAAGGGAACATAAATGGGGGCCTGGCAAGCAAAGTGGTCCTCACTGGAGGCAGAACTTGTCCGGGTGACTGACGACAGTGTGGGCGTCCCCTGTGAGGGCGCTGAGCACCACGGCAGGGTAGATGAGGTACTTCTCGACACACTGCAGGCCGGCATACAGCTTCTCGAACCACATCACTTGGGCGGCACCTGCGACAAGAAGGTGGCCTGTTGGTGCCCCATCTTCCTTGGAGCCCAAAAAACTGGGCACTATAGGGCCAGCAAGAACCTCAGGGGGTGACAACTCAGGGACCATGCTGGCCTGGGTCCCTAGAGACTCTTGGCAGGGACTGATCTTCAGCAGCAAAAACAGAGGCTTAGGGCAGGCGACTTACCTTATTTTACTGTCTGTGGAAGTAAGAATGACAAGAAACTCTCAAATGTCCACTGGGGACAGGCAAAGGTCACTGCGGAAGGCTGGGGAGACCAATGATGGGGTGGACCCTGATCCACCAGCCCTTCTGAGGTACAAGGCCCCTTGGCTCAAACTGACAGAAGTCAAGCTGCAGCAGGATGTGGTGGCACACACCTGGAACCCCAGCACTCAGGGGGCTGAGGCAGAAGAACTACCTGGACTACACAGTGAGCTCAAGGCTAGGCTGAACTACACAGCAAGACTCTGTCTCAAAAAAACTTTTAGCTGAATGTGGCTGTGCACACCTGTAATCCCAGCACTTGGGAGGCTGAGGCAGGAGGACGGCCTCAAGTTCAAGGCCAGCCTGGGCTATGTAGTGAGTTCAAGGCCAGCCTAAACCCCATATTGAGACCCTGTCTCAAAAGAAACAAACATTCTTTAAAAAGCCACTGGTGACTAGTTTGCAATTCTGACCCCTGTAGGAATTCTACTTTCAACTGCTCAGACATCAGAAGGAATGTAGAAAAAAAGTAGCATACACAGGAAATGAACTGGGCAGTGAGAAAGTGGGTACAGAGCAGGAAAGGGGTCAAAGCCAGCACAGAGGACAGTGTGGGCAGAGGCTGCCCCCTGCTGGCACCCTGGGCCAGAAGCCCTCAGCTCCCACCCGCCCGGGTGGGCTGCACGGAAGCCTAGACGGGCAGCCCTGAGCACTCACCCCGCACCTCGTACTGGCTGTACTCCAGCGGCTTCAGCACGGGCTGGGAGAGGCAGAACCAGGGTAGCTGCTTGCGGAGCTGCGGCAGCAGGTAATGTGTGAAGAAGCCCATGGCTCCGGCCAGCGCGTACAGCACAAAGCCCAGCACCGACTGTGAGAGGGAGAGGCCAGGCACTCAGTCCGCCGAGTGGAGCAGGAACCACTGCGGGCCCTTGGGTCCAGCAGGCTCCCGCGGAGACCGAGGGGAGGATGCCTTGCACCGAACGAACCTTCAAGGCGATGAAGACAGTGCTGGCACTGATGGCGAAGGTGAGTACAGCGATCACCACACACATCACCAGGTCGGAATGTAGGACCTCGCGCTGCAGGGCCAGAGAGACAGCTCACTACCTGTCGCCCTGGGGCTACATGCCCTTCCTGCCCTGGACCTGCCACCACCTCACTAGAGCCCACACGCAGGCCTCCTCACCACCGACTGGCGCATCTTCTCCGGCAGTGGGTCTGGGGGCTCAGCGCGGGCTGTCTCCAGGCTCCGCTCCTCTAACTCAGGGAAGAGCTTGCTCCGGACCAGACACCTGGAGTAGGAAGAGGTGGGGGCCAGGACTGGGGAGGCGCCCCTCTTTGCCTGGTTCCCAGGGCCACAGAAGACCAGGGTCCATCCACCACAGCCACACACACTGACCCAGAGGCCCGAGTCCCTGCTGTGCAGACACAAACACACACGTGTGTGCACACACAGACAGGAACATGCAGACCTACCACAGCACAGTGGGATCGCTGCTCTGTCGGCTCAGGTGGTAGGACAGTGCCACCAGGAGACCACAGAAGACAGAGAAGAGGACAGGGACATGCTGGTCTGGCCAAGGAGTCTGGGGGGACAACACATGCTGGTCAGGGGAAGTGAGAGTACGTGTAAGGGCAGGGGTGTCCCCATGTGAGAAGCCACTGCTGAGCCCAATTCACAGCCCTGTCCCAACAACCCTGTGGGCCTCAGCACACCCCCACCCTGCAGGCCACGCCCCTACCTTGATGGCCCCGAGGCAGAAGCCGTAGAGCAGGGCAGCAGCCAGTAGGCTGCGGGTGAGACTGAAGACTGCAGTAAGTGGGCTGGTGGCAGCTGTGTGGCAGGGAGGAGTAGGTAAAGGCCAGCTCTCACCTGCTGGCATCCCTCACCCCTGCCCCCCATCTTCCAGAAGATGACTTCTGGGGACCCCACCTCCCACTGTTCTCTGCTCCCCCAGCCCTGAGGCCTTTAGTATTTCTAACTTTTCCAGGGAAGGGGAAGGGCGGGGACAGGTTCCTGTGGCCATGGTTTAGATGCAGAAGGCTCCATGAAGGCTGGAGACACAGACCCAGTCCATGGGCCCTACTGGGCCCTATGCTCTCCTGCAACCCTGGGCCACCTGGAGGCATCGTACCTGTGCCCCCAAAGCCATGCATATCTATTTGCTCCAGCAGGTACATGAGGCAGGTGTTGACCTGGGGCAGGAGGCCCAGCAGGAAGACGAATGGGAAGCACAAGGTGAACACTGGCCAGGAGAAACAAAGGCCTGGTCAGCCCACTGGCCCCATCCTGGCCCACCCACGGGGGCTTGCTCCCCCAGGCCACCCCTGCCCTGTTCCGTCTCACCAGTGGCCACATCTCGGGCACAGAAGAAGAAAGAGGCAGAGAAGAGTGTGAGGCCATAGAGGGACACGGGTGGGAAGGGCTGAGCTGAGCCCAGGGCATCCAGCAGCCAGATGAGCAGGCAGCAGACGCAGAAGTAGACAGGCCGGCTGTATGCGATCACCCAGTTGTGGCCCTGCAGAGTCAGCCTGTGAGGAGCTGGGCCTTCCCTGCTGCCCGACTCCTAGGTATGTGCCTAACCCCACACAGCCCAGGCCTGGCCCTGGCTCCAAGCTAGAGAGCTGGGCAGGGTGGGAGCACCTGCTGGGGAGTGAGGGAACCCTGCCCCTTCCCTGCTGTGACCCCCTCCCGCCTGTTCTCACGCCCCCTGGGGCTTCCTGGATACTCACATGCATGGGAGATGCTGCATCAGGCTGCACACTCTGGAGGAGAAAGAGCTATGCTGGCAACAGGAGCCAGAGCCCACAGGACAGGAGGCCCTGAGCTGCTCAGCTCTACCCCCAGGCAGTGATGCGTGAGTGACCGGGGCAGGACCCTAACGGTCTGGGCCTTGGTGCTCTCACCTGTTACACGGTACCTTAAGCACCTTACCTGCTTTCCAGCTCCCCCACCCCCACCCCCAGCAGTGGGAAGGGGAAGGTCCAGGGAAAGGTGGGCGGAAGGGGACCAGGGAGCAAGGCCTGACCTTGAGAAGGGAGTACTGGCAGGAGGCGATGACCAGGCAGAACTGGAAAACCCAGATGTCAGTGAAGAAGCCCTTGAGCAGCAGCAGGTAGCCCAGGAAGGCAACCAGGCTGCTCAAGCCAACGCCGAAGATGTTCTCCATCACCCCTCGCGTCCTGTGGAGACAGGCACGTCAGGGCATGGCCCTCCTGCCTCGCCTGCTGGTGGAAGTGGGGGAGACAGGGATCTGTCCTGACGTACCACCTCCAGGCCTCTTCTCACGCCAGCCTCTTGGCTTCTGAAAAGTCAAACCTACGACCTCCAAGGGGAAGGCAAGGCTGCTCCGGGAGGCTATCCTGCTCCTACCCTGCATCCTAATCTTTGGCCCCTTCAGGTGCTGCGGCTTGAAGTACTGTCACTGTTACGAACTGCCCATCTCCAGCTCACGGTGACACGTGGCTGCCATCAATATATCATCTCAGGGATGCCACAAAACAGACACAGGCAGAACCCAGCCAGCACACAGCCATGTGCCAGGAGACAGCCTGGTGGACAAGAAGCCTGGATGTGGGTTTAGGTCCACTTCTCCACATTAGACAACGAGCAGCCACTTGACTTTTCTTTTTCTCTTTTTTTTTGCGGCACCGAGGATTGAACTCACGACTTTGCACTTGCCAGGCAGGCGCTTAGGCCACCAAGCTAGCTCCCCAGCCCTCGCCTGACTTTTCTATCTGACTTTCTGGGTCTCAGTTTCCCTCCAAGAAATAGGAAAGCTGAGGCAAGTTGTTTGTGTGATTCTCTAGATCATAGCACTCAATTTTGAAATCAAACCAAATACAGAAGCAAATAAAAAATGCACTGAGTAGGAAGTGTTAGTCTTGAGCAGGGCTCTCAGGGAAGACGAGGCTATCACAGCACTCTGGGACTTGGCCACTCCTCGAGCCCCAGAGGGACCTAAAGAAACGCCACTGCCATTGAGGCACAGTCAGTCTCTCTGACACCACTACTCTCTCCACAGGTTCAGAGAGTCTAGAAGGCCAAGATGGGAGCCATGGCAGGTGGGCACTCACCGGTCCAGTAGGGCCAGCAGGGCAAGACGTTCATAGCGCACAGAGGTCCAGCGGCCAGGAAGAAGCCAGTATTTGTAGCTGTGTTGGGCACGGGGCGGTGCCTCCTCCATCAGGGTCTGCTCCTGGGATTCGTGCAGGGAGTCCTGGTCCAGCAGGTCAAACTGCAGTCCCCACAGCCGCGGCTATCAGCCCCACCAACCCCATGATCCACTGCCATCCCCAGCCCCAGCACACCAGCACACATTTCCCTCAGCACACAAAGTCCCTACCATCTAGCGGCCCCACAGGCTGTCCTGGCCCTCATTACAAGGGCCTGCTCCTCATCCTAGGCTCCCATGACATGGCCTGATGGCTTCGGGGGGGCACCAGGTACCATAGTCACCGACTACCATGTTAATCTTCTGCAACTGGATGCATCTCCTGCCTTGTCCTAAGTTCAGTGGAATTCACCCTGTCCTTTAGGGTCTGGCACAAATCCTACCTCCTCCTCCCAGATGGAGTCTTCACTGTCACTGTGAGCATCCCACCCAGGACCACACAGTTCCCAGGCCTGAGGACAGGCTTGCACGCCAGTGCTGGCACTGAGGCCCTGTGGGAACTGCTCTGACTCTCTAGGCTTGCTGTGCACATTTAACAAACATTCACGGTACTGGGTACGGCGGCGCGCACCTGTAATCCCAGCACTCTGGGAGGCTGAGGCAGAAAGGTCACAAGTTTTAGCCTAGCCCGGGCAATTGAGACTTATTGAGACCCTGTCTCAAACTAAAAAGTAATTTCAAAAGAGGAGGCTGGGGATGTAGCTCAATGCAAGGCCCTCGGTTTGAGTTCAATCCCCACTTCCACCCTCCCCATCTCCCCAAAAGAGCATTCATGGAGGACGGCTATGGGCCCAGCCCTGTGGACAGGACAGAGGACACAATGGAGAGACTCGGCTGCACAACCCCTGCCTCTGGAGGTGGCTGTAGCTGGACAGTGAGGACGATGCTGATCCCAGTGATGGTCACAAAGTGTAAGCGATCAGCAAAGGGCACACGGAGGCTTCCAGTGCCATCTGCAATCTACCTGTGGCCTCAGGTGTTAGATAAGTGTGGGGGGGTGTTCCTTTCAGGATTCTTTTTTTTATTTTATTTTTTTTTGGTGATAGTATTAGGACTCGAACCCAGGGCCCTCACACTGAACTACATTATTTTAGTATATGTGCTGCCAAGCCGAGCCCTGAGCTATAGTTTTTATTGGGTCTCACTTAAGATGCTACATTGCCCAGACTGGGCTTGAACTTGGGACCCTCTTGCCTCAGCCTTCCAGAGTGCTGGGACTACTGATGCACGTATGACCACACCCAGCATTTATAGTTTTTTGGTTTTTTTTTTTTTGCGGCATCGGGGATTGAACTCGTGACCTTGTGCTTGCCAGGCAGGCGCTTAGGCCACTGAGCTAAATCCCCAGTCCTTAGAATTATTCTTTAAACTCTGAGGCCATTTGTTTGTTTGTGACAGTCTTGCTATGTTGCCCAGACTAGCCTTGAACTCTTCACCTCAAGTGATCCTCCTGCCTCAGGCACTCATGCAGCTGGGACTGCAGACAAGATCCATAGTGTTTTTATGCATTCTTAGTACTTTTGCTGTTCCTAGACTGCCTATGTAACCTACAGTCAATCTACAGTTGAGATCTTTTAGGAATAAAAGACACTACCCAGTTGGGCATGGTGGCGCGTGCCTGTGACCCCAGCACTCAGAAGACAAGAGGAATGGAGGTAAGAGGAATGGAGTGAGTTCAAAGCCAGCCTGGGCTACATAGCAAGTTTGAGTGCAGCCTGAACTACTGAGCGAGACTCTGTCTCAAAACAAAATGAAAGACGACATTACCAGTAACTATGCCGAGACAAGAAGCGTCAACAAGGAGAGCACACTGCAGACAACATACTAAAGAGAGCTCCTGGCACGGGGAAGAGCACAGTCACTGACTGGCAAACTGAACCGCTACCTTTGGAGGTACCATCGCAATCATCGTTCGTGCCTGCTAACTGAGCCATTAAATGAGAAAAAGCCCTGTGCCATGCCCCCTAGCATGGCAGCACACCCCTTACGGAACAAGACCTGGACAGAAAAAGACCTGTCGTATCAGGGCCCTTCTGGATTAGGAAGGCGCTCCAGACACTGCTGCAGAGTAAGCAAACACACCTTCCTGAACCACTCAGCATCAAGGCCTGTGTGCCCTCGGGCAGCTCTCCAAAGGCAGGACAGACACTGCACAGCGGAGTCCCAAGCCCTCCCTCGGGGTGGCCGTCCCTTGAAGGCCAGCCTCAGTGAGCTGCTCTGCACCTGGCCCCCTTCCTGCACAGCCCTGCCCTGGCTGCTCACCTCTGGGATCTCCAGGGGCACCCGGCGCACCTGCATGCCCTGCAAAACCACAGGCCTTGGCTGTAGCAGGTTCAGGCCTCCTGTGGCCTCGGGGACATCAGCAGAGTGGAAGCTGGAGGAATGTGAGTGTCGGTCCCTGTGGGGACAGCAGCCATGAAGATCAAGGTCATGGGCAAGTTCTGGGACGAGGTGAGGTTAGGGCCAGGCCATGCCTGGGGGCCCAAGGCAACAGGAGCATGTGGTGAGGAAGCAGGAGGCAGAAGCACCCCTTCCAGCCTGTGCCCCTTCCCCTCCTCCTGGCACGGCAGGCCCTCGCTTCCTGGAAGCTTCCCACTTGGAAGCATCCGCCCAAGCCTGCCCTTCACTGCTCCCCATCTTCCTTTTCCCAGGGTGGAGCTGCCCCAGCCTGGCAGAGGAAGAGAAAGAAT
>RJWT010030489.1:0-14630 GCA_004365215.1 Cuniculus paca | reverse complement strand
AGAGTGGAGATGTGGCTACAAGGGTTAAGAGCTTTCCAATGGGTAGGGACATTAAATGGAGAGAGGACAGGGTCCATGGGTACTAAATAAATGGCTGAGAAAGAAAGGTCAAGAAGTCACAGGGAACAACTCACAAGATGTAGATCATAAGGAGAAAGCATGCGGTGAGTCTTATAGGCACTAGTGACACCAGGTGGCTATCAGCCCAACACCGGATTCTGTCATTTCTGGACAGGCACAGAGCAATGTGCTTCTTGACCGTGCCAAGCTCTTTCCTGTCTCTGTACTTTTGCACCTGCTAGTCCAGCCCATCTTCCTAGAATAATTGCACCCACCTGTTACCTCGCTCAAACACTGATGTCTTTGTCTACACAGTCTAGGTTAGACAGCCTCTGAATACTTTATCCTTTTACTTCATGACACTTATTTAAAATACTTTATGTACTTATTCTTTAAATATCTGTCTCACTGAACAAACTTTAAGTTCCATGAAAACAGAAATTATGTCCCTGTGTTTATCACAGTCTACGTCAGCCCTTGCTACTTAGAATATATTGTATGACTATTATTTGCATGTGTGAATTTGAGAATCCTGGGCTTTTAATGACAATAGATACATGGTTTTAACTAGCTCAGTAGGATGCCCTAATAAAGGCCATAAACATAAAATGTGGCCAGATTTTACTGAACACAATGGCTTCCTTCAGGGCTACATGGTTCTTCAGCAAAACTCTGACATTTAAGTGCATACTGCTGCAACAAAAGAGAGTTACTTCAGCTGCAGAGCATAAATTAATGTTGTAAAACCCAGGAAGTCATCGAATGAGCATGACCCACAGCAGACAACTTTGTCTTAGGGAACCAGGAAATCACTATAGCGGAAGTCTCCAACCTGGAAAGTGCTTGGATACACGTGCAGAAGTGCAACTGGGCTGATTCCCCAGATGTGAGCCGGACCTAAACCAAACTGCAAATGCTAACCCCAGAGCACAGCCAGATCCCTCTTATTGGCAGTTCTAAAATGGCTTGTAGCACCCTTCTAGAACGCAGGGAAACATGTGGATCTTGGGGACTGGTGGAGAGAGTTTGACTTCTGGCTGTCTTAACTTTTGACTGGGACTTGTCTTTGGATGTCACTTGCATTTTATTGGTAATAATGACTCCCTGTGAGGTTTAAGGGAGACTCAGTATGAAAAGCTCTCACCAGCAAAGACAGGCACATGCTGGGTGTTCAGGAAGCTGGGTCTCTTTGCTCCTCCCCAGGACAGGGAGCTAATGGAACAAGGTTGAGGTCATGTGTGTGTGCCACTTACAGGTCTCCCTCTCAGCCTCGGTTTTTGCTGGCTGACAAATGGAGGAGCCAAACTTAATTGTGCTTTAGATCCCTTCTATTTTTTGTACTCTGTGAATCTGAGTTGTGTTATTAGTACTTTAAATGATTCCCAGGACTTGAGACATAACCAACAGCAATGTAAATTGGGTACAGTTGGAACACACTGCAAGGCGACAGAATACAACTTGAGCATCTCCTGTTCAAAGACTTGTGATCACTCCCTAGTCTATGACAGAAGTAGCAAGTGAGTTTACACTCTTATGCTAAGTCTATTCATGTTAATGTCCTTTTATGTTGAAATGAATTTTGAGACTCTCTCCAGGTTCAAAGAAAAAGCATAGCACCATTTATTAGTTATGTTTACCATGGGTAAGGAATTAGGGATGATAGTACCTCAATCTTGTACTTCACAGTCAACTACAGAGGATAACATCTCAAATCCCTTCTACCTTTTATCTCCTTTTGACATTTATTTCCCTCTTTATTGGGACTTCACACTGAGTTATATTCTCAGTCCTTTAATTTTCCTATTTTTATTTTAAGACAAGGTACCACTAAGTCTGTAAGTTGCCCAGGCTACATTCAAACTTGTGATCCTCCTGACTCCACATCCCAGAATTCTGGGATTTAGGAATGTGCTCACTGTGCCCAGCTCTCTTCTCATGATTTTTAATGAGCTCTTTGCTCTCAGCAAACTGTTTGCCCTGTTCTCTTAGTTTAGAAAGCCTCCTTCCTACTCTCCATCCACCCAAAGCCAGTGTGGCACAGTTCCTCCAAGCTCTTGGAACACATTATTTGCACCACTCATGTGGTCCTGATTTCTTGGCTCATGCGGTTAATTATCTTTTTATGTGTCGCTGTCTTGCCTGACTTGGCTGAGAAACGCTGAGACAGGAGAGGAAAACCAGAACTGGGAATGCTGGGAGCAGGAAGGCAAGGTGGATATAGCCAAGGCTCAGGACTGGGACAGCTGGAAGAGGACCAAAAGCTCATTTTCAGAGTAGTGGTGGGGCAGAAGATGTAGGCAAACAAACATATGGACAGCCTGAGCAGGGCACTTACTCTTGGGGCATTATTTCATTTTGCACCCTTGGTGTTTTGATCACCTCACTGTCATCCTGGTTCTGTATAAGAATGAGAGGGAGATAGGTGAAACTGGACAAGGTCAACACAAAAATCAGAGGCCACCAGCAATCCAGGGTCAAGGGCATGAGGCAGAAAAGGGGCTGGGATGGAAACAAGGTCAAACAGAAACAATCTTTGTGCAAAATGTATTTCAGCCCTGCATTTGTAACCTTTAGTGTCCAAAGATCACTCTCCTTAACAAGATACGCAAGACTCTGAGAGCAACCTCTTGCATTCCCTGCAGCCTCTTACCCTCTGCTGTCCAGTCACAGCAACTTCTCTTAGTCCTTTGGGTATACCATGTTCATGGATCTCTGTCCCCCTCCTCCTCCCCTCACCTTTACTGGAACTCCTACTCCCCAGCACACAGACACTACATGCTTTGCTAATTCTTACTTGCTACCCTGGATGCCCCAGTTTTGGTTGAATCACCTGTACCTACTTTTGCACAGCAAGTATCATAACTGTGTGTATGTGTGTGTGTGTGTGTGTGAGAGAGAGAGAGAGCTCAATGATACACAAGACAAATGCAAATGTTACCACCACTTCACTTAAGAAACAGTGCTTTGAGAATCTCTTAGAAACCTCTGTGTGCCCCTCCTTATCTCCAAAAGAAATCTGCTGTACTGAATTTCCTTGCCATCCACATAAATTACAGATTATTTAGTTTTACCTGGTTTTGACCCTATATAAATGGAGCCATATTTTGTGCCTTCTGCAACTTGCTACTTGCCTCATTTATTTTCCTCACCCTAGTGTTCCCTTGTATAAATATACAGCACATTATTTATGCATGCTCCTGTTGACTGACAGGCTTGTTCCCAATATTATAAATGGCATTCCTTGGAACGTCCTCCTATATGTCTCTTGGGGCCCAAAAGTGGGCTGTGCTCCATGTATTTACATCACTGTAACATTTCTGGAGCATAGGTTAGACATACATTCAGCTTCCCCATAGAAAGCAAAACTCTTCCAAGTTGTTTAAACCACATTACACCCTGTACCCAGCACTCATATTGCTTCATACCCTTGCCAACTTTTGACAATGTCCATCTGATTTCATTTTAGCTCATTTAATAGGCATGAAATTCTCTCTCACTGCAGTTTTAATTTGCAGCCTCCCTTGATTCCTAGTGAGATTCTTCCCCTGTGACTGGCCCACAGTAGCTGACTCTGGGGGAAGGTTCACAACTGCCTTGTTGTCACTGAGGAAGCTTCAGTACTTATCCAGAACCTGGCACATGAGAGGAGCTCAAAAATACTTACTACATGAATGAAAGAGTAAAGTTGGGCTTTTGTTCTGAGTTATCGCTAATGTACTTTACTTGGTGCTCCCCAAGTTTCCGAAGTAAGCTACTTAGTAATTTTAAAGTGAAAGGAACTATTTTTAAAATCTGACAATGCTAACTCTTCCATCAGACTCCACAGAAAAACATTCCCTGCAGATACAGTTTCTCGAGACCCTCTTCTTGGAATGAACACTTTCAAAGTGACCTCTTGACCAAACTGTTCCTTGGAAAACTTGATGCTTTTTTTCGGAAGGTGTCCCTGAAGGGGACTGAAACACTTTGATCATGCTCGAGACACACTTGAAGCAGCTCCTGGTTTGAAAGAAACCTTTCAAACCTATTACAAGGCAGCAGAAACATTTGTCTAGAAGAATTCCAAGGAGGGACAAGCTGGCTGGAAGGTCTGGGAGGTTTTCATGAAGAAAGATTTAAAAGGCTGTTTTGCGGGGATTCGGAATGTGAAGAAACAGCTGCTTACCCACAAGAAACCCAGAAGAAGTCAGAGGAGAGTGGAAAAGGTGCCACTCTAGTAAACCGGCTCTCCACAGACTGAGGACTCTACTTTTCCTTGGACCCCAATGCTCTGCCCTAAAGATTGGGCCAAAGCATTTCAGACAAGGAAATTTTTTGAAGATTTTTTTGTCAATGTGTGTTCACTGAGAGCAAAAGGCAGTTCTAATGGTTCTGAGCAAGAGGAGCTTATTCATGGTTATCTCAGTTCTCTAATTTGGAATGGAAGAAATCAGCCCCTGATGTGCAGGGGTTGGGGTGGCCTCAAGGGCAGGCAGAGGGTCCTGGTGCTCACCAGCATTCGGGTGCTTCTGTGCTCCTTCCAGCTCCCAATGAGATGAAAAGAGGACACGACACCTCAACAAGGTGGGAAGGTACCCAGGATTGCCTTCCTTATGCTTCCTTCTACCATCCCCACCTTCCACTAGATGGTGAAGCCAGGGTAACCCTGGAGTTCAAAGATAGTGAACTTGTAGGAGAAACAACCTGAAGCCATAAGGTGCCACAGGGTGTATATGAGGGGTGCTGGGCAGAATCTCCTATCCTTTAGGGGACTTCAAGGTGAGCAAGTAAATGAACTTTTCCTGGGTTAAACCTCTGAAGTTAGAGACTGCAGTTGCAATCTGTGATGCTCTCTGTGTATCATGGAGCAATGGGCCTGGAGAAGGTTGATCTCTGTAGCAACCATGAGCCAGTGATTCAACTGGGCTTTGTTGAAGAAAGCTTCAGGCAGAGAGAGAGAGAGAGAGAGAGAGAGACTGACTCAATTCCAGGGGATAGTCTCCTTAGAACCTCACCAGAGGCTCAGAATAGAGAAAATATATTTAGTCCCAAAGGTGAGGGAAGGGCCTGCATGGGGTAGGCAGAGTCAGGATCATTACAAGATAGGCTGTCAGTGAGAATCTGGCTCAAGGTCTGAACCAGATCAGAGGGCAGAAAACCAAAGGAGATACCAGCAGATTTGAAAGCGGAGAAGGTGGTGGCTTGGACATCATACACAGTCCTGGGCTCCTCAGGAAGTCACAGGTGGCAGCCCTGTGGCAAGTTCACTACTAGCAGAGTGAGCTGGCTGGGGAGGCCAGGGCTGCAGCCACACCTTCATCCAGGTCAGCAGACAGAATCTAGACGGCACCCCTAGAACTTCCCATTGTGAGACGCTGGGAAGATGGACTAGTCCAAATCCAGATGTTTCTACAGAATAAAACTCTGAAGAAGCCTCAAGCTCAGAGAGGTTCCAAATCAGGTTTTTGCTAGGTTCCAAATCAGGCCCCACTGACACAAGTGCTGCTTACTCTAATCGCTTCTTTGTTTTGAACTAAGATCTCCAGCCCCCATTACCATCACGGATTCTGCCAGGGAATAATAATGAGCTTTAATGTCACAGGGACCTGGGGAACAATTTTCTAACATCCAAACTTCTGAGAATCATTTTCTCTGATAACTGGATCCACCTATTTACTCGGTGTGTATGGAATCTTCCTGGTGGGTTAAATCCTTTCAATTGCTGTGAGGTGCCTTCTCCTTGTGGACGTGCTTGCTCTATCCAGCTCATACTCAAATCGAACCCTTGGACTAGGTTTAATATACACTTTGCTCTATAAAGATGAACCACTTGCTTATTTAAAGTGTTTCATTTTTTATGTCTTTAATCAGTAGTTGTTTCTTTCCTCTCTCTGAAGCTTAATCTAATCAGAAGTAAATCTGACATATATGAATGGAATGACTCATAAGCATGTCCCAATCAAGTTCAAATTGGCCACCCTTACCAGAAGCCCCATAAAAAGAGGGACACTGGCCCAAATGATGGTTCGGAGCCAATGTTCAAAGCCTATTGCCTCAGTTAGTCAGGGTGTCCTTTCTAAAATCTAGGGAATCTAGGAATCACAGGAAAAAGTATACACTCTGTCACTCTCAGCAGGGTGGGGGCCATCTGATGACAGGAGCCTAGTGTGTCATTAAGACAGGGTAGGTAGAAGCCAGTGTGGTAGATCCTAGGGGCAGACATAAGGAAAATCTTTATGTCTAGTCCAAGCATTACCCACACACTGGGCTCCATGGGGCTGTCCCAGTTATCATCAAATGATAAAATGAAGCTGAGATGCTGAACCTTTTTCACCCAGAATGACATTTGTTCTAAGGAGCTTCCCTCTTGTCCAATTAAAATTCAGATTATGAAAGCTGTTGTGCTGGGTCTTCTCTTAAAGAGATTTGCCCTTTTCATACACATTAGAGTGAATTGTCAGCTTGGGCATCATCATGGTGTCATCTCTGAAAGGCACCAGCACTGAGCCTGCATGAACAATGGGATTTATAAAAGAGCTCAGCAATGCAGGAGGGCAGAACTGAAGGGGATGCACCAGCAATCTTCCACCATTTCCCAGGTGAGGAAACTGAAATTCAAGGTTACACGATAATTCGGACACTGGATAGTGAGTGGATCTGAAGTCTGACTCTTGGGAGAAAAGAAGTCATTCCAAGCACGGGCTCTGTAACAAACAGTCTTGAAGTCAAAATCTACAATCCTCATGTTATGGTTTGTGTCTAGGTGGCCCCCCAAGCCTCATGCCACCTCAGCCACCTCATGGAGGTGGCTGAATCTAGCATTTGTGATTGGTTCAATGTCTAGCACTGTGAGTAGTGATGTGATTGCTGCACCCACCCAGGGGCAGAGCTGGCATACAATATAATGGAGGGGAGAAGGCATGCTTGTCCCCTGTCTCTTGCCCTGTTTGCTCTCACCCCTGCAGCCACCATGAACAGTTACCCTTCAGCCACACAACCCTGCCTTGGGGACAGCTAAGTATGGACTGAAACCTTCAAGAACTGTAAGAAATAAACCTTTCCTTCATTCATTTTGGGTGTCAGGTATTTTGCCCCAACAGCAAGAAAAAATTAACTAAGACACTCCATTGGTGACTTTAGGTGACTTCATTTCACCTTTTAACATTCAGTTTTCTTATCTGTAAAATGGAGACGAAAGTGATAAATTACAAAAATAATTGTGAGAATTAAGTGAAGTAACATATGCAAAGGGTTTATTTCAATAACTGGCTCACCTTTAGAGGTCACTAAGAATTAGTCATAGTATCACTGTAAGTTTCACTGACTATAAGATTCACCATTGCTTCTTTTCACAAAAGGTGGGAGGAAACACACTATAGCCCTCTGAGCTGGAGATTTATATATCCAACTGCCTATGTGTCATCTCTACTGACGTATCATTCAGGCATCTCAAGTTTATTTTACCCAAAGCAAAGTTCTTGTTTCCTTCCCTGCCTTACCATCTGTGCCTTAGTCGTCCCCTCATCTACCTCATAGCTCAAGCCTGAAACCTGTAATTCATCTGTAGTCTGTCGTCTTTCTCCTTCTCCACAGCCAATACACCAGCAAATGCAGCCAGCTCTACCTCCCAAATTGAGTTTAATCACTTCTCTCCATCTGCACAGCCAACATTCTGGCCCAAGCCACCATTATCTGTGTGAACATCTCTATCCAGAGTCTCCCAACAGGTCTTTTCCTTCAACTTTTGTTGTCCTCTGATTTTCCTTCTAAAGTTATAAATCAGAGTATGTTTTTAGTCTCTGTTTCAACAGTTTCTTATTGAGCACTGTTTCAGGTACTGTTATAAGAGATGGGAATTTTGTCACTGAACCTAATGTATAAAACCTGTGATATTTGGGATTTGTGTTCTGTTTTTTCAGTGTAATGTTTGCTATGGACCAAATTGCCCCCCTCTATATGTTAAATTACTAATTTCCCATGTGACTATATTGGAGATAGGGTCTTTAAGGAGATGATTAATGTTAAATGAGATCATAAAAGTGGAGCCCTGATCCACCTGATGTCCTTATAAAAAGAAGAGATATTAGATCCCCCCCATCTCTCTCTCTCTCCCTCCCTCTGTCTCTTTCTTCCATGTGAGGACATGGCAAGAGGATGGCTGTCTGTAGGCCAGAAACCCAGCCCTGCCTCATCAGATATGACCATGCTGGATCTTGCTCTTGGATCTCCAGCCTACAGAATAGCAAGAAAGTAAATTTCTGTTGCTAAAGCCACCCAATTTATGCCACTTAGTTATGGCAACCTGAGTTGATTAACACAGTACTTATTTTAATTTGTACCCATACAACTATTTTGTTTCATTTTACCAACTACCTGTCCCATTAGAGCATTAGTTTCAGAAATGAAAAGGCTATATTTACTTCTCACACGTTGTATGCTAAATGCCAAGCAGGATACCTTGCGTATGGTAGGCACCGAATAATTAATATCAGATGAATGAACTGCATCAAATGGGGACATAAAATTTTAAGTAGGAGTGACTACATGCCCTGGCTTGCCTCGGTCAATACTGGTTTGCGGTTCTCATTTTAGGGTAATTATTAGTAGCATCTCCTTTCATTCTTGAGTATATTTGGTTTGGATATCAAATTATCATTTATTATTTTGCTATATATGCCAAATTTTTAAAATGACTTTAGAAACATTAAAATCTAGAATACGTTTCTGTCTTGAAATCATAGTATTATTATCTTCTCTCTCCCCTAGTTGATGACTTCTTTATATGACTATAATTCTGGTACAGTGAAAATTATGCAGATCATTGAGACCTTCACCCACCAGTGTGCAGCATCCAAGGCAGAAGTAGTGGGAAGAAAGAGAGCGCAGCCCTCAGGTAATGCTCCACACCTGTTGGTGCTACACTGAGCAAGAAAGAGAGCAGGGCCCTGTCCTTCAGACTTTCTCAAACCAGACAGAGATGGGACCTAAAGAAGTAAACAGTGTTCATTTGGGTAGTTTAGACCACAGATTAATTCATTTATTTTCAGGATTGACTTGATATTACACATAAGCCTTGCTCTATTGAAAAATCCTTGTGTAGGGGTGATTTCTGTAAACTATCATCTACAAGCACTAGAAAAACATTCCTATGTGTCCTGCCTCTTGCATTGGTTTACAAAGTAAGGGGTACTTGTAAGGGAAGGATGTGTCTCTGGATGTCTGAAACTGTGGATTTAGGAACATCAGGCTTTGTCAAAGAAAACCACACAGTGTCTGCATGAGGAGGAGGAAGAACACAAGAATCAAGAGGAGGAGGGGAGGCCATGCTCCTTTTTATCAGTCACTCTGGCCTTGCTTGATGGTCCCTTCCTGTAGACTAAGAACTACAATGGAACTGTGGCAAAGAACTACCTTCCAGGGCCTGATACAAACCAGCAGCAGGCCTACTTAGCTAAAGAAAAGCAAAAAATGAAACAGAAAGGATAGAGAATGACTCCTGGGAGCTTTAACATAGATTGCTGGCTCCGCTTTTTTTTTTCTTTTGTTTTTACCTTCTCTCTAAAAATCAGAAAATTAAAACATTGATACATTACTACTATCTAATCCACAGACTATAATCAAATTTCTTTGATTGCTCCAATAATGGCTTTCATAGGTATTTTCTCCCTTGGCCTTAACTTTTTGTGAAGACAAAATTTTCTTCAGGTTGACTTTCAAAATCCTTTCATCAATTGTTACCACTCCTACACATTTTATTAATCTCACTTTTCTATGACTCCCTCATTGGACACAATGCAACCTAAGTGTGAAGACCTGTCCTGAGTATAATCATCCATGAACGCTTTCCTTCTGCTCCCCACCATTTCTAGCTAATTGCTTCCTTATGTACTTTTTTAATTGCACTGTTCTTTAGGGATTAATTTTGCACTTATCTTCGCTAACCGTAAAACTTTTACAACATACTGTTAAACTGTGTCTGTTCAGCTGTGGGTTTGTAATTGCAGAGTCACTCCATGGCTGGTGTGCTAGGAAATAGTGCACTATATGGTAAAGAAGCATTTGCACAATGTTTTCAGATGCCTTCTTGGAGCTGTGGGGTGTGGAAAAATAATTCTTTCTGGGCTGGTTACTTCAGGCACCAAGATTCTCTTCAACACGGGGATCAAATGCAAGAGAACACCTACAAATGGAGAGGTTTTAGCCTCACAGGCATCAGATTGCTCAGATCTCAGAGGTCCTGGGAATTTCAGGTGCCAGGAGGCCACGGCTAGTGACACACATTCACATTCCAACACAGCAGGGCTATCTATGCTGACAACCCAGAAGGAAACAAAATAGAAACCATATTCTCAAGATCAAGTTCATACTTTCTCAGGGCTCTGGCATTTGGCCTCCACTGATAAGTAGACACTGGATCACTAGTAGCCAAAGAACTCTCCCACTTCTTTTTCTGGTCAATTAAAATCTTTAACTCCTAGTCTCCTATCAATCTCCAATCAATCTCTCCTTGGCCCTTCAAAACCTGTCTTGTACTGCCATTCCTTGACTTCAGTTGTGCTCCACCTAACCTTTATCGGTTGTGTCCATTGCCCTTGGCCCACTTGCATTCTCATGGCACAAGGAAGTGACTCAGAGGCTTTGGCATCAGACAAACCATGGTCAAATCTAGGGTCCACAACTTTTTCTTCATAGGACCTGGGCAAGTGCATCACTTCTCTGAGCTTCTGTGTTCTCACCTGTATTAGTTTTCCTGTCGCTGGGATGAAAAAACCCACACCTACAATTTAAAGGAGCGGAGGCTTAATTTGGCTCACAGTTTTTAGGAATTCAGTCCATGGCCAGCTGGCTCCAAGGCAGAAACAGCACGGTACAAGGGTCTCGCAGAAATGAGCTGTGTACCTCATGGTAGCAAGGAAACAAAGAAAGAAAACAAGAACCAGGGATGGAGATATATCCAGGATATATACCAGATATATACATATCCAGATATATACCCCAAAGACATGCTCCCATTGACATACTTCTTTCAATAGGCCCTACCTCCTAACAGTGTGTTTAACTACAAAGTCATCAATGGATCATTCCACTGATGAGTATGGCACTCCCATGATCCAATCACCTCCTAAAAACCCCACCTCTGAACACATGCAGTTTTGGGTGGACATTCTAGATCTAAACCTGTAACATGAGGACAGTAATTCTGGTCTCTCATGGTTTTTGCAAGGAGTAAATGATGTACAGCATAAAACTCATTAGGATATCAGCCCGATGAGCACAACTCCAAGTAACCTTGTCCATCACTGTGTACCCAGTGCTTAGCACAGTGTCTAGAATAGATTCTATATAAATATTTATAGAATAAATATACCAAGCACAAAATAAATATTTAAGAGATGGCTGCTGCTATCATTAGCATTTATGTTGGCTTAGGTATCACAGTCCTGAAACTCTGCCTTCCTCTGACAACTGTAAGTTTCCCCAAGGTAGCCCATATCTTTTTAGTTGGTTCTTCTTTGTAACTGTGGGTACCACTGTGAAACCCACTTCCCCATCTTTGATGTTCATATTCAGTTCTCAAATTTCTTCTCTTTTCAGTCCAAACTTTCTTGCTCACTAGGCTCCTCCTCTGACCTTTAATGGCCACACAAAAGACAACTGACTCCATTGCCTTGTGCCTAAGGTTTTCTTCTCTTTATTGTGAGTTTTGTAGCCTTTGGTTTCCTGTTGACATCAGGGTTCAGGTATTGGATTTCTCTGTACCTTAATGTCAAGCGCATGTCACAAGCAGCATATTAAATGTTCACTACAGTAAGCTCCCAACTTACAAACATTCAAGTTCCAAACTTTTACAGGTAGGAATGGACCTCACATTATGAATATTTGTAGATGTAAACAAATCGTGGAAGTAGCTCATGTGTCTGTCAGACACTGCCACAATTGTGCTGCTGTGTGCTTACCATGCAGTGTAATGGTGCACAGTAGCAAAGTGCTCAGTCAGGGCTCAGGATGCCTGGAAGCAAGAGGAAAAGCAGTGGTGATGCGAAGGGACTGCTAGGAAGCACAAAATAATATACATTATATATCTGTGTCAAAGGTGTGTAAGACTCTTTGTTGGACTTAGGGATGAGTCCAACTTATGAGCATTCTCCTAGAATGGAACTCATTCATTAATTGGGGACTTACTGTATATGAGTGAAAAGATGGATAGATAAATTATTCAAGCTTCTTGGTTATTTCCATTGTTATTTCAAATATCAAACTTTCCCTAATTTCCTCTTCAAAGCAACCCTCTAGCTCAGACTCTTTTCTGTTAGCCAAAGGTACCCCTAAATCTCCAATCATTTGGGCTAAAAAATTTCAGTGCTATCTTTGTAAGATACAAAGTACACACACACACACACACACACACACACACACACACACATTATTCCAAGATCTCAGGTTATTCTGAACTCCTGTTTTAGCTGACTTGAGCCAACCATAACATTTAGAAGCAACCAGAGACTAAAATCCAATTTAAGGTGTGTAATGGTTGATTTAGTGTGTCAACCTGAAAAGTTTAGAAGTTTCACTAAGGGACTCAGCGGAGGGACCAGGATCCTCACTTTGTAAACATCCTCATCTTGTCCAAAAGAAGGGCACGAGATGGTGTGAGTGCTACACCCACCCTGGGTGGCGGGTGGTAGCCTGCTTACAATATAAGGGAGGAAAAGAGGTTTGTTCTTCTCCTGTTTTGCTCTTGCTGCTTTTGCAGTCTTCTGCTGCCATGAACTGTTTCTCCTCTGCCACACCACCCTGCCTTGGAACCACCTGATTATGGACTGAAACCTCCACAAACTATGTGCTAAATAAAACTTTCCTTCCTTAATTTTGGGTGTTGGGTATTTTGTCCCAGCAATGAGAGAAAAGTAATCAAGACAAAGTGTTCCCATCCCTCCATGCCATGCTGCATCTGGAGATTTTTTGTGACCTTTTCAACTGAGTAGGAATCCTGGTCCCTGACCCCTTATATTTTTGAGTCTCTATAACTGTGCTAGCACAGACTAGGTAGTCTGACTGGAAACTGTTGCATTAGTGTTTTCAATTAACTTCCTTGTTGGATAGTGGAAAACAGCCATGATGCTTGCAGTGCACTAAGATTGCTTAGACCTTTGAGTCCCGGGCCTCTGGGGAGAGCCACACAGTATGTCTCTCATGTGCTTCAATACCATACACCGGCCTGCACACATTAACCTGTCTGGACTTCTTTTGCTGGCAATTAGAGCAAAGCCTCTAGCCCTTTGGCCTTAGGTACATTTTTTAAAAATCTTGAACAAAGGTGATGCCTAGTCTAGGCAATGGCTAGGAACCATGCTTTTTCTTCTTCCTCTTCATCACTAGCTCTCTAAACCCGTATTTCTGACTTCCTATTTATCCTGCTCTTCTCATTTAGCAGCGCCACAGCTGATCTCCTTTCTGACTCTCTGGGGCTGGCTTTCAACTTAGCTCTTGCCCTCATTGCTCCCTCCAGTTCTGAAGTCTCCCTTGACCTCCAGTGAAGATGCTGTAGAGTATCTGTTCCAGAGCCTGGCCCTCATGAAAGATTTGGGCTGAATCATCAAGGCCTGAAATGGTACCGTGGTCATTTTCCAATGCAATGCTAGCCCAATGACGGTGATTAAGGCATGAGTTGTTAAATGAGGCAAGGTGGTTCTGATTTTGAGCAATTAGGGGTAGGAGGGGTAGTTATTCAGCCCTGTTGCCTCTGGATTCTAATTTACAAAATGGGGATAATAACATAGAGCTCACAGGGTGCATACAAAAATTAATGAGACGATATACCCAAAGTGACAGGTAAATGCCACACAATAAGTGCAAGTTCCTCTTCTTGTTACTAATGTTTTACCATCAGTTTCTAAACTAATAGTCGAACAATGATTTCAGATTATAAGCCAAACTACTGCCAATTGCAGGGTACATATCTACTTTATGGAGTAACAACCTTCTTCTATTGCCCAGGAATTTATATTAGTATATCAAGTCTTAGATGTTCTAGAGTTCAGCAAGCCAGTGTTAGGAACCAAGGAAATGCATGCAGTCTCTCAGCTCCAGGGCATCCACCGTAAGTACACTTTTTCTTTCCACTAAGTCCCTGATAAAAATGTTCAACAAGCCAGGATAAGCAGAGCCCACAAAAATCTGTCTTCTGGACTGCTGTGACCAGTTCTATTTCCCCCGTATGATACCTCGACCTTCTCTGTTTCTGACTGTCCTTGTTTTAACCCTACTACAGAGCCCTGGTTCCCAAACTTTCAGTTCAGCTGTGGTCAGATTCCTTCTTAGGGTCAATCTGCATATTCACCCCCGCTTGCTAGAATGTTCCACCACTTCTTCCCCATCTGAAGAACACTCACTCATACCCGGAGAACCAGTTAAATACCATCTCCTCTGTGAAGCCTCAACTCACACAGGGCGAGTGGTCACTTCTTCCCGGTCCCCTCACAGTATACACAGGATCTTTCTTCCTCATCATTTTGACCTGTGCCGGTTGTGTGCTACCCAGTGTTTTAATTTACATTATGTCTAGGGTGGTACATTTTCATCCAGAAAGT
>RJWT010030488.1:0-14624 GCA_004365215.1 Cuniculus paca | reverse complement strand
TCACTTTGGGAAGCGTGACTCCTTAACCTCTCATACCAATTCTCAAATTAAAAAAAAAAATTACCAGCACGTTTAGTTAGTTTAATCAAAGACACCAGTTCTATGCTTTATTAACTTTATAAATCAAAACACTCAAAGTCTCTCAGAAAAGGCAATTAGGCTGCATCCCTACAATGCTTAATAAATAAAATCCATCTTAAGGACGGATCTATAATGCGGCGGTAATTATAGTAAACCCTGCCCTGTGCAGTACCTTTCCAAATCTCAAGGTCTATAAAAATACTGGGGGAGCACAGCAAATGTGATGCACTTGATTTTTGACATTGGGGTGACAGTTCGGAGGGTGAGAGAGAAGACACTGACCCTCCCAGGCCTGCGCAGCCCGCGGCAGCCTGCCCAAAACATCGGTCCACTTGTCACAGCTCTGCTCCAGCCCTGGGGCTGCACAGCCCCGTGGAGAATGTCCTGCGCAAACCCCAGCTCTCCGACCCCAACTCCGAAGACTGGGAGCCGCTGGTTTCCTACTCACAGCCTCTGGCTCCCGGAGCAGCAGGAAACAAAAGTGATGGCTGAGTTTCTAGCTGAGGGCAGGACACTAAAATCCAAATAGTTATTACTGCAAAGGAGACAGATACTTAGGACTGCAGTCAGTCATCGGTGTTCATAACTTCTTTCCTTACTTTTTTGCTGGTGGTATTGGGATTAAACCCATACCTAATGCATGCCAGTCAAGTATGCTCTTTACCACTGAGCTATATTCCTAAAACCTCTTTCACTTTTTAAAAAATGTGAGACAAACTCTTGCTAATTTGCCCAGGCTGCACTGAATTTGCAAGTGTCCTGCTTCAGCCTGCTGAGTAGCTGGGATTACAGGTGTGTGCCACAAAGTCTGGCTTCATGATTTCTCTAAGCGAGACAGAGAGAAAAAAGAGCACACTTCAGGAAACTTTCATTAAAAGTTTTCTGTTTTCCTATAGCAGGATAAGTTCCAGTTATATGGGAAAATCATTTATTTATAATACCCAAATTCTGATGGTACTAGGGGAAAAAAAGAAACAAAAGTCCCATGGCCGTGATGGTGGCCCTCCTCCATCATCGGACCTAATGACTTAATATGTCCAGCATATTTTGGTTATAACCAAGTTTTGTGAAAGGGCAGTCGACACTCATTTTCCGAGCAGCATCTGCCGCCTTCCTCCACCTGCCTTGTGGTACCCTGGTCTCCCCCGAGCAGCGCACGTGCTAAGGGTCTCCGTGTCCCCAACTGCAAACCAGAGGGACACGTGTCGGCCCTTTCCTGCCTGCACCTGACTTCTTCCGAGTATCTCAGACAGCCGACCACTTCCTTTGTCAAATACCCTGGTCTCTGCCCTCTCTCCGTCTAAGTCACAGTGCACCCGACGTTCTATCCATTGCTTCCGTTTTTTCTGGACTCTCCCTTTGAGTAATCCATGTTAGCAGGGTTTTAAACTCCATCTTCCAAATCTGTGCCTTGAACCTTAAGGTTTTCTATTCCATTTCCAACAGCAAGAAAAATATCAGCCCCACTTTCCTACATTAACTTCAGAGCCAGTTCATTCTAAAAGAGCTTTGACCAAGACCTCCCCAAACAGAGTGACACATATTTCATAACTTCCCACAGGAGAGTTCGAGAGCTCACAGGGCTTTCTCAGCTCTCAGAAGTGGGAGACTTCCATTCCCATGACCACTTTTCTTCCTCTACCTTCCCGTCTACCCTGCGCAGGGCGTACCGGAAGAAAGAAAAAGAAAAGTGGCCATGCCCGTGCAAAGTCCTCCTTCCAATCCTTCTCCCAGGGACTGGATTATTCTAGGGAAAATAAAGGAACTTATAAAAGTGGAAGTTTAAAATGCACAAGAAATAAGAGATAACACTTTGGGTTATTTTTACCAAGACAGGATTATGTAAACATTCGAGGTTTTTGTTTTTGTTTTTAGAAAGGAAAGACTAACAGCAATAACATTTTCTCAAATTCTAAGATTTAAAAGATTGTGGAGTATAACTATATAAATTAAAATCTTTTTCATTCTAGTCAGAAAACAATGGCCAGTTTTGCAAATGGTAAGGGGGACCAAGAGTTGGAAGGAGGGAGGGAGGGATGGGAGAAGTAGGTGATGAGGAAACGATGTGTTATGTCCATGTACCACTCCACATGATGAATGGAATCATTACGTACTGCAAACACGGACTAATAAAAAAGTCAGTCGAGAAATATGGTGTCCATTGGTCGATAACATAAAGAAACACTGAATTGATATATTTAGGTAATTTGCAATTACCTTTCACATTTTAATCTTAAACTTCCCATTTCTCTTACCTTCGTATGCCTTCTAATAAATTCCACGGACACGGGGACCATCCTGTCAAACAGGCCCGTTATAAATTCCTTCTGAATGGCGCTGACCGAAGCAGGTAAAAGATTCAACCAGGACAACATCAGCGGCCTCCAGCCTAACATGTGCGGTTCCATGTAAATCATGCCACATCTGGAGACCTGGAAGAACGGCAAGAGTTCATCATCAAGGTGACGCTCACAGAGAAGCACGGTTACCACACACCGGTGTGGGCTGCTCTGCATGCAGGAAGGCAGAGCTCGGTGTGACACCCTGGCTGGCCTGGGAATGGCAGATGGGGGGATGGGTGACAGCTGATGACAACCTAGTGGGCACCTTCTCCCCGGCGGAGGAGGCTGGTGGCCAAGTGACCCATATCTGATCCTTCCTGCCTAGGTCTTTCAGTCTTGTGAATTTTAAAAGCAAAGGTCTTCATGTCCCTGCGCCAGTCTGTCCCAAGTGAGTCCCACCATGCTACATGGTGTGTGGGCTGGGGAAGGTGGGTGCTCCCAGATCTCTGTGCAGATCGCCTAAGTCGAGGTGATGCAAGGAAACCCTCTTTACCTGATCACTGTGGACCATGAGGGCAGGGGAGGAAAACGGGGCATCAGGACAAGATGAGGTCCCAGCCCTCCACTGCGTCATGACCTGGGACATCCATTCCTCACAGTCTTCAGAAAGGTCTTGGGGGCAAAAACCTCAAGTTTATGTAATTCCATGACCTCCGCATTCGTGTGTGACTTTACCAAATGAGCCCAGACACAGGAGGAGAAAGTCTTACTCCATGTGTCAAGGGTCCATCTGTGTTTGGGTCGACAGACGGATCTGAGTTTTGAGAATCACAGATCCCTCTTAGAATGAATACTAATATTTTTTCATTCAAAGTCAAAGCTGCTACATGAGCAAAAGCAACATTTTCCAATGCAGAGGCAGATGTCAAAATTGGGAACTTACGGTGGCAGGAGAAGCAACTTCTAAATCCATCGGCTCAAAAATCAGATTCATTTGTGGTGACATCTGGATAATCTCCCCGCTCATCAGACAGAGTTTCTTGTTGTCATCCAGCACCGTGTTCATATTCTCAATCCACACTGCATCCACCGGTCCATCAAAAATCAACCACTTCCTATCTGGAGTCTGTTTTATGCATATTGGAAACAAAGAGTAAAAAATGTGATGAAGGAAATGTTATTCTTTTAAAATTCAAAAGCATAACTCTTAGAATTAATTTTACTAAGCACGTCCAAAGCTAGCCTTTGAATAAAGTGTGTGTACACACAGCTTATGGGTGAGGAAGCGGAGCTGGAGGTGGACACAGGAAGATGAGAAGTTCCAACTCGGCTTAGGCAACTTAGCAAGACCCTGTCTCAAAATAAAAAATAAAAGTGGGCTGGGGATGTAGCTCAGTAGTAGAGTGCTCCTTCATTCAATCCCCATTATCGAAGAAAGACCCAGTACATGCATGGACGAGGCAAAAATGTCCCATCTTTCATTAAGGTTTAACCTTCTCAACGTTTCTGAACTTGAATTTCTGAACAGACATTTCATTCAGATTTGTCTGTTTCTAGAGAATCACAGATTGGTCTTAACGTGCATCCTACGATCATGTGTTCACACAGGCTGATTACTAATGTGTGGAAGCCCAATTCTTTCCTTCCTCCGTGGGGTGAATTTATGTCACACATGCCCAGCCTCTCTGGGGCTGGCTGCCTGATGCTGGAACAGGAAATTCAAACCAATGTAACATTCACAGTCCCACGATTATTTAAAAAATGTGAAAATATTTACATATTGCTCTGAATATAGTAAACGCTCAACAAATACGAGGCCACACCGGCTGTGAACCGAGGCACAAATGCTGGTTCTGCTGTTTGGATTCTCCCTCTGGGCTCGGTGACGGTCTCCCTGGTTTACCCCCTGCAAATTTGAGTTCGAGCACAAGTGCAGGAGGATTTGAAGCCGCCTGGGTGTGTTTTCAGCCCCTGTGGCTGCCCATTCATCTATGAGACGGGCAGCAAGTCACCTGCCTTCGGCGTGGTCCTGACTCAGGATAGGCAAACCCCGGGATATCTTGAGATCAAACATTCCCGTGCTTGTGGCTGTCCCTCAGGGGACCCTGCACTGTCCAGGAGGCTTTGTGCGTCACAGTCGGAAGGACTTTGCTTTTCATTTGCCTCTACTACTTAGTTGCTGAGTGACTCTGGGGAAGCAGCTTTCCCGACACTCAACATTTCTGGGACGTAGTTCCTGAGAAACACAAGTTATGCAAGCTACAGCCTGTGACTACTTCTGTGCAAATGAGGAAAACGTGTACATTGCCCAGAGATTTCCCGTGCTGTTCGGGGCCCCAGCGCAGCCACAGTGGCAAGGTAGGACCTGAGAGGCTACATCGGTGATCCCAGACCTTGGCAGGCTTCGCCCCTGCCTCACAATTGCGTCTATCCTCATGATTACTGGGAGAACTCTAGTCCGGGCAGGATCTCTACCTCAGGAGCACTGGTCCTCACCTACCTACCGCTCAAGGTCTTTGTGCCCGTAAGAGCAGAGCTGAGATTTCTGCTACTACACCGACTCAGGAGCCAAGGTCTATGGGCTCCTGAAGTAGTAAAGATGACCCACGTTAGGATGTGTGAGCATCAGAACTGAGAAAACGATGATAAAGCAAATTATTCAGCAAATAACCTGGATGCCTCCAGGCCAGGCCCCTTTTGTAGCATCTCAGCACAGTCCCGAGGGAACCTGCTCCCTGACGGCTTCCACACTGACATCACTGGCGTGTGGACTCTCATCATGAGTGGGTAACGCCCGACTGCAGGGTGAGCAGGCAGCAGGCAGTGCCCTCTCCTGTGCCACAGTCAGCAGCGGGCACAGCTCCTTCCCCATCGGCTTCCCAACCACCGGCCCATTCTCCCTCCAGCACACTGGGCACATGTGTTGGAACTTCGAGACACCGTTTTCAAGATCACCTGGAGGAGACGCAGCAATTGGTGGGTGTGATGATGGCAGCATCTCAAAAAGTGGCCAAAGAAGTCCTTGAAAGGGTGCGCACCTCTAACTCCAGCTACCTGGAGGATGAGGCAGGACAGCTGCAGGTCTGAGACTTTGTCTCAAAAGAAAATGAAACGATTTGAAGATGTAGCTCTCTGCTCCCTGGGTTTGAATCCCAGAACCACACACGTGTGGGACCAAAGAACCCGGGACTCAGATGCACCTCCTCCCGGATAATCCAGCCTGGGAGAGCTGATCAGAAACTTCGCGCCCTGCGGCTCGTGTCTCCCACCCTCTCCTCTGTGCGCATCCAGGGCCAAGGTGCTTGCTGCACGGCCTCTGGCGTTTTGTAGGTGCTAATGCTGTTCTGCACAGAAATACCGCCGTGCCGTCTTGCAACGGGGTTTAAACAAAATCTCAAGTTGTGAGTGTCCATGCTTATTTGAAAAAGCTGAAGAAATCAGAAACTGGTTGGAAGAAAAGAGTATGAGCTTTGAAAATCTGCATGCAGAAGCGTTAGTCCTCACCGGGGAGGAGGCAAAGGCCCTGAAGCTGACGGCGAGGACCCCGTCCGACCACTCGTGGGACACCAGGTCAAACTGTCCATACAGCTGTCCCATGGTGACAGACTTCGGGTTCAGGACGGTGATCTGAACCTTGTTTTCCTCCATTAGCCCCTGAGTGAAGAACAAAACAAAACCAATCACTGACTGATTTGGAAGAATACCACCTTTATTCATAGAAAGCTGTGTACGAACGATCCTGAGGCAGGTGTGAAGACGCCACCAGAAGGAGTCAATTTAACACGGTCCCAGCACACAAGGTCAGGGCATAAAACCCAACTGCATTTTATTTACAATGCCAATGGAACTCTGAAGGGTAATGTTTTAAGGTATCCTTTACAATAGTATTTAAAAGCTCATGAAATATATAATTTCCTACAAGAAATTAGGAAAGGTTGCACAAAATCTGGACGTCTCAAACTATGAAATAGGAGTTGGCATTTTTATTTTGCAAAGGGCCACATAGTAAATATTACAGGCTTTCCAGATTTCTATTTTTCTTTTCTTTTTTTAGAATCCATTTTTTAAAAAATGTTAACACGATTGCCCGTTACACAAAAGAGGCTCTGGGTTGAATGTGACCCATGGGTTGTAATTTGCTGACCTTGCTGCAGAATGATCTCTGAGGGAAAACTGTAAGCTGTGAAGACAGGGAAATATAGACTTCTTGCGGGTTGAAAGGCTTAATATTGGTAAACTGTCCATTTAGGGCAGAATCCTGGAAGTTGTTTCTATGGCATTATTACAAGGGATGTTAGCACCCTTGGATTACAAGGCTTTTAATTTTTAATTCATAGACTAATTTTTAGAGCAGTTTTAAATTTACAGAAAAGTTGAGCAGAAAGTTCAGAGACTCAAAATACTTCCCTGCCTCCCAGACAACAGTTTCTCCAATTATCAACAATTCGTGGTGCAGGGTTATATCAACGACTATACATGAAGTTACTATTAATATAATATTATATACATTGTGACTAACCAAAGTCCGTAGTTTAAATTAGGGCTTAGGTTTCGGGTTGTGTAATTCTATGGGTTTTGTCAAATGTATAATGTCATACATGATAGTACGATATGGAATAATTTCACTACCCTATAGTGCACTGCAGTCTGTATGTTCATAATTACACAGAGAGAGAGAGAGAGAGAGACAGACAGACAGACAGACAGACAGAGAGAGTTCTGTTCTTCTCACTACTGCCAGAGCTTGGGATACAGACTACCAACTTGAAGAAAAAAATGTGGAAATAACAATGTTAAACAATAGAACAAGCTCAAAGTCTTTGGCTATTCCTGTGTTCAAGAATGGCTTGATAACGTCACTTCTTAACATTCACAAGCATAGGAAAGTTCTATTATCTCCTTAATCAGGATAGAGGTGCTACCACCAAAGAAAGGATTTTGTCCCAAAGGCTAGTGTGGGCTCTAGCTCCTGCACCGTGGCCAGGAGAGCTGGCACCTTTACGTACCACAGTGTCCCTCAGCGAACTCCAGCTGAAACCACACAGACCTCAGAGCGAGCAGGAGGCCCGCTCCCACTCCCCCTTCACTACCTTTTCCAGCAGTGCCCGGCTTTGTCCATTTAGTGGACAGCCAACGAGGGAGAAAAAAACAAGAAAAGCACAAACAAATGAAAGACTGGAGAAGGAATCCAGCAAGGCACACAGACAGGGTAAAAAAAAAATGAAGAGAAAAAAGGGAAGGGGAGGAAAAGAAGAGGAAACAGGAAAGAGCATGGGCATATACGAGAGGAAGAAACATGACAGAAACACAGCACGTCGGTCTGCGTGGTCATCAGTACACACGCACGTGGGCTCCCCTACGGAAGCACCAAACTTGTTTTCCTGCATTAGCCCCTGAATGGGGAAAAAAAAGGAGAACTAAACAATGTTATTTTGGTTGAAAGGAAAATTCCAGTGAGCATACAATGATTGCAAATCTCACACGGACGCAAACGCTGAAATACATGAAATTAAAACGATTGAGAATACAAGGAGAGTTTAGCAGAAATGCAACATTAGCTGGAGAGGTGGAAACAGCCCTGTGCCTTTAGCATATTCCAGGAGGCCAAAGGCTTGTCCATTTAAGAAATTCAAGTGGTCATTATGTATGCACAGAAGCATACACCACATATATAGACTTAGGTACACAGGCAGACGTGTGTTCCTCTAATTAATTCCACTAGTTTCCTTACAGAAGTTTTCACCACAAATCCAACTTCCCAGGGAGAAAACAACTCTCCTAAAAGTATTAAAAGAAAACTTTCAGACTTCTCTGCATTTTCAGACTTTTCTCTACAATGTATATATATTACCTTTACAGTGAGGAAAATAAGACATAAAAGGTTCGAAGGTATCACCGGTCACTTGAGAAATGCAAATTAAAACAACACTGAGATTCCATCTCACCCCAGAAAGAATAGCTATCATCAAGAAATCAATCAATAACAAATGCTGGTGGGGCTGTGGGGAAAAAGGAACCCTTCTCCACTGTTGGTGGGCGTGTAGACGGGTGCAACCACTGTGGAAATCAGTGTGGAGATTCCTTAAAAAACTAGGATTGGAGGTCCCATTCAATCCAGCTATTCCGCTTCTGGATATTTTCCCAGAAGAATTGAAAACATCCTACCACAGTGATATATGTGCATGTATGTTTATAGCAGAACAAAGAAACTCCTCAAAAGGAAAGAACAATTGGGGTAGGGGAAAGTAGAAAAGAAAGGGAAAAGATTATATATATATGTACATATACATGTACATATGTATATATATGATAGATTACTACTAATCTCTATTAGTTCATCAGAAAGAACAGTTTGTGCTTTCATTGTTTGATTGTTTGATCATTTTTTTCATGACTTTATCTTATAATCTGAACAACTACTTTGAAGGTAACAGTACACACTATATTAACCAGAGTTAATCTCCTATTATATTGTTTAGAAATTCTGTATCATCATTTTTATTCGTTTTTCATTTTAGAATAAAAAATTTCTTTTAAAAAGTGAGGAGGTGAATCTGTGGCATACTCTTTATATACAAAACTTTCTACTTGCTTCATTTTACACTTTTATTTTCTCTTTGACTCATTTTTCTCATGATTTTAAGTTGCCATTTTGCAAGCATCTTCTGATATGATTACATGGTCTCCCTTGCACAAAGCAGAGTATAAAGAAACAAGAGCATCAGTCACACATACCTTTTCGCATATATCATTCAGGGCGCCGGCTAAGACACGATAGGCGCTGGTTTTCCCTCCAAATGGCTCTCCGACAATCATAAAACCGTGACGCACAATCATCATCTCATAGATCTGAAGAATCTTCTCAGAGAAGAATTTGGTCATTTGCAAATTCATGGAGACGCAATTGTCTTTGATGGCTGCCAGCAAATCATTGTAATCGGGTTTTGGTAATTTCACCCCGGGAAATAAATCTGAAGTAATTCCCTGATAATAGATGATTTGAAATGTTTACATTTTATACATTTATATTAAATATACATACATTTTTATATGATCTGAAATATATAAAGATGGAAAGCAAGCCATTAAGTAATAATAGCTCAAATTTTTCCTGTTTTCTGCTAGAAGTTTTATAGCTTGAGCTTTTGTAGTTTTATGATAGTTTTAAGTAAAAAGTAGGACAAACAACATTACATGGTTTCAAGGCCTATTATGAAGGCTGCCATATTGGTATCGGGTTACAAATACATCAATATCATAGAACAAAATAAGGAGTCCAGAAATAGACCCTCATGTACACAAACAACTCTGCCTCCCCACACACGAGGGCAGCTCGGCATTTGACAGGAAGTCCGGACATCCAGCTGAAGCAACTGTCTGTGCCAAAATGCTTCACACCCACCGCACGCTTCACACCTTCACCCGCACCTCACACATACACAGACGTCAGCGTGGAAGTAGCTCAGCAGATCAGGCGCATGGGTTGAGTAACAGCCCCCAAAATTTCATGTCCACCCACAACTTTGGATGTGACCTCGTATGAAAAACAGGCTCATATCCATGTACTTAGTTAAGTAAAGCCATACAGATTAGGACATGGCCTTAGCCCAGGGACAGGTGTCTAAGAGAGTGGAGAGAGTCAGACACAAGTCCCTGGGATGACCATGTGATGATGCAGGCAGAGGCTGCAGTGACACAGGCACAAGCCAAGGGTCCTCAGGCGCTGCAGAGAGGCACTGGAGGCAGCAGGAAAGAGGAAGAACCCTTCTCTGGAGCCTCAAGAGGGAGCATGGCTTGGGCCTCATGCTCGTGGTCCTTTGCTATGGCAACCCTAGGAAACTAATATAGTAGAATCATATAATAATCATAGGTTTAGAAAGAATTCTGACTTCGCGTGTACTGTACATGAATTCATAAAGTTAATTACAAGGTCTAAGGAAGTAACCTTCTCAGCCTGGAAAGATTCTCACTATTACCACCAGTCACATGAGAAAGATGACCATTCTTTCCACTCCGAAGGGAAAAGTGAGATTTCAGAGGTTTGAGCAGGGAGGAGTTAGCAGATGAGTCCCCCGCTGCGTTCAGTCCCTGAAAGGCCTTTTCGGAGAAGCTCATCCCCCTTCTGCACAGAGTGAAGTTTCCTCGGGGCAAAACAGAGGAAAGGGTGGCACGGCAGTGTGGACAGAGCCCACTGTGGGCCACACGGCAGAGTCCTGCCCCCGGTGACTGCCATGAACGCCAGTTCCTTTGTCTCTCTGTGCCTCGGTTTCACCATGTGTTTCACAGGAAAAACAATGGCACCGGCCCCCTGGGGTCATTTGGAGCATTAAAGAGATTACTCATTGCGAGGCACTATTTTATAGGATCTGGTTGAGCTGGGGGTGAAGCCCAGTGGTAAGGTTCATGTTTAGCTATGTGAGGCCCTGGGTTTGATGCCCAGCACACTGCACACACACACGTGCACACACACACACAACACACACAACACAAAGACATCTATTCACACTTCCAAAGGCTTACAAAAGAAGCAAGCAATTTTGGTGTTCAGTGACCCAGCCAAGACCAGTATCCTCCACTTCCTGCCTGGTGCAGAGTTGGAAACACACGGAGGTTTCCTTCTGCTTGTCACCATAGAAGTCTAGACATTTGGGATGGGGCGCAATGTAGTGCTGTGCATGGGACAGTCCTGCCCAACAGGGACTTGTGCCAACTGGAAACGTCGCCTGAGAAACACTGTTCAGTCCACGTCCCTGGGCACTGCACCAGCACAAGGACACATGCGGGGAGGTGTCTACACACGCGGGAAAATCTGTACACTGTACCAGTACCAAGGGATCCAAGGGAAACTGTGGGAAGAAAATGCACCATCTTTCCTTGCTGGATTTTCCCACACAGTATCTGCACTGGCAGCCCTAAGTCCGAAGGGATGTGCTGTCAAGACGGCAAAGCATAGTTGCTATGGGTAACTAATGTCAGCGGACTGTTCCAGTGGCACCCAACATTCACAAGGATCCCAGGGGTCCTTGGATGGGGAAGGGGACCAGATTGAACCAAGGATGTAATGGAATCTTTAGTCATTACTTTAATACTTCTTCCTTTCAGAGACTCTTAATCTGATCTTAAGTATAACTCCATTATCAAACTTGGTTCTTACGTAAGATCATGCTTAAAAATATCATAAATGCCATCTCAATCTTCTAAAGAAATTAATCTCATTCATTTTTTCAGTCATTTACCAAACAAAAGTTTACCAAGTTCCTATTCTGTGCTGGGGATTCAGTGGTGTGCTGGGCGAAGTCCTTTCCACAGAGCCTACATTCTCAGGGAATTTGTAAGCAAATATCATGTTTGCCTGCTCATTATATTCTGCAGTAAAGAAAGCATGATTTAAATACCCCAAGTTGCTGAAAGTCATCTAAAGCAACAAAGCTAGCTAAACATGCGCCAAATAAAAGCAAAGAATGGTCTGTGTTGCTCTTTATGGTAGAAGTTTCTTGTAGGGAGCTTTGAAAGCACGGACATTTGATAAATGCATTCTTATAAGAGTTTTGATACACTGGAGTAATAAATATTCTTACCTCAAAGAGTGGTAAATCATGGGCTAAAAATTTTGGCAGATTTACATCAATAATAGATCTCAGTAGCAAAATTTCTTCATTTTCATTTGGATATTTCAGCTGCAAGAAAATACACTCGTGAGGATTTCCGCAGCTGCAACATGCACCCTCACTCCTGTTCACGCGTACACAGATGCAGTTCCAACCAGGGCAGCAGTGGAGCTCTTATTTCTTTTCATGTCGTTGGGTTGCAGCTATAGAAACTGACACTTACACTCGCTGACTTTTTATTAGTTTGTAATAAAAGCCTAGAGTGAACTAGCTACCTGTTCGCAGATACTAAACAAAAGGCTACTGGCCACCAATTCAATACAGTTTGGGCTCTGCCACTGCCTCGGTATCGGGTAGGACTTGCTCACCCAATGCCTGCAGGACCCGCAGCAGGTTGCTGGTTCAGTGAACATCGTTTTGACAAAGTGGATTTAAATTTAAAACATATAAGCAACATTCTGTCCTTCACTTATACCCCAACGCCAAGACCTTTGCTTTGAATGTAGAGATCTGCACACGTCTCTGCTTTTCACCGAAACTACATCACACGTCCGGCTGCTCTACCCAGGTTCGCTGTGCTCTGCCTGTTTTTACAGGGGATGACGCGCTTCAGAGACACCTGTAAGACGATTTCAAGGCGCCACCCTATGACATCTTGAAGGCTGTAAGTCTGATACACTCTTTCTCATCTGCATCTAATTCTAAGTCACTATTCTAACAGTGCATATTTCCTGAGGCTCTTAAATAATGAACTTAGCTTTCGTATTAACGAAACCCTTCTTCTTTTCAGGTTTATACCTCATTGGTTCCCCGCCAGGTAACTACGTGACGCAACACAGCAAGGTCCAGCCAGCCTCATACAACAGCGACTGGAGATGCCGCTTGTCCTGGGTAAGCAGAGCACTGAGGCAAATGTACAGGAAACTCCCAACCATCCGTGGGAGCCTGAAGTCGACTGGGAAGCAGCCTTGACTCCGAACTTGCTATTCTAAAGCTGTGGCTACAACGGCATCCACACAATAAACAAAAATCCAAACTCGGAATTATTTCACCCATTTTAATGCTTTCCTTAACATCTCACTCCAGGGTTTCGCCTACCACCATACCCTGGTTTGCCAGGACTCTCCTTTCCCCTCCAAATTGTCCTCCCTCATAAATGCCTCGGGCTTGCTTCACTGACTTCTGCCTTACAAGGCCCCTGGCTCCTCACCGTCAGGTTTGGCCGCCTCTGCCTCTCCCAGGCTTCCAGGGCCAACACTGACCCTGTGCTCCCGGGTTCAGGCTTTGATCACTCAAACCACAAAGAAATCAGTGTCAGAAGCTTGCTATCCAAGAGGCCATTATTCTGAAGCAAACGTTCAAATCTGTTCTTGATATAACAGAAACAGGCTTCAAAATATTCAACAACTCTAAATTAGCTTTTGACAAAGAATGATAGGCTCATTTGCAAGATTTGTTTGCAGCCTGACTCTAATAGCTTAATTGATTCCATAGTGGAGATTTCAGGATGACACATGCTAGGACAATGCGCTATTTTTCCCATTATCAGACCACAAAGTAATCCTGACATGCCAGGTTAATACAAACTGGTGCTTCTAAGCACTTCCATTTATTGCAAAAAACAATGACTTGAAGTTATGTTAGGCTAAAGCAAAGTAGAATATCACTACTATATATCACAATTCTTGATAACATTATGATAGAAGATAAAAATGCATGCCAATGTCCATAGTTATGTTGCATATATTTTTAAATCTGTATCTTCTACAAATCATGAACATGAAAATTTTGTAAACTCCAAGGTCACATTTTACTGTGACCTAGAGTCTACTTGCTGCCTTAAATACAGTTATATTTCATAGGTCCACAAAATATTTCCAATAAAAAGTTAACCAAATCTTTAAAAGTTCAGATATTTCATATAGTATGTTTTTACGTGATTAGAGTATTTCAAATGTGAATTTTTTATTGCAAATTGATTACTGGTAGGCCAGTTGGCTACAATTGATAATTATATTAAGTAACAATGTTTTAGGGACTTTTGCATGTATTTATTAATTACACATAATTCCCTTTAAAGTGATACAGGTTATATAAACTATATGCCTTCAAAATGTTTCTCAGCAGTCATCAGGCGTAACAGTGCACACCCATACTCCCCGTACTCCCAGCACTCAGGAGGCTGAGACAGGATTGCTATAAGTTCGAGGCCAGCCTGGCCTACATAGTGAGCTCAAGGCCAACCTGGACTACATAGCAAGACCCTGTCCCAGAAAAAAAAATAATAAATTCTCAGCAGTAAATAATTTTATAACCTCGTAGCACCCAGTTTTATGTGTTATAATTTATGGAACAGTACTCAAATCATGAAAAATCACACAGGTAAGGTTTTATAACATTCCCTTTTTGTGTGTGCAAAATGATAAACTATTTTAGTGAGATCACGGATCTTGTTCAGTTGGTGAAAGCAATTCATTACTCCACGCAGACTAAGACACACAAAGGGCAAAGTCCCGAGTCGGGGGCCCTGAGTTTCTACCTTCAGGTTCCCCGCGGCTGTCAGCACCGACTTCACAGCTCGCATTCCGTAGTCATAGTGATGCTGCGATGACAGCTGCTCCGAACACAAGCGGTAGGTGGCCACGATTTTCAC
>RJWT010030487.1:0-14637 GCA_004365215.1 Cuniculus paca | reverse complement strand
AAAAAAACCTTGACTCTCATACATGGCTGAGCCTGAAAGGAAGTGTCAGAACTTGTTTTTAAAACACAAACCTTGGTTTCCCAGTTTAGGTTAGCTTAGAATCTGCTAGCTCAACCCTTTTTCTTCTCACACATCTCTGGAAGCAGGACAGAAAGAAAAAGTTTGAAGGGAAAGGGGGGAAAAAGAGAGTATCTTATCTCCTCCCTTTTACTTGCATATTTAAAAATCTGGAGCTCTCTGGAAGTTCTCCTGAACCAATGCCTACAATTTCCCACTCATAAAAGCCATTTCATGGTTCAGAGTCACATGGGTGAATTTTGTTGTCTCCCTAGTATAACAAACTAAAGGAGTTAGTGGGATCCAAAATGCACAATACATATTGGGGAAGTCAAAGGGGAGGAATTATCTAAAAAGGGAAGGAAGTGACCACTGTTAATCTATTATCATGATTTGAAACTCATATTGTCTTCATCATTCTGATTAGTTTCGTTTTATTCTGTTTTGTCTGATTTTATTATACTTGATGGCATGGACAGCTATTTTAAAGATAACAAAATATATAATTGCAGCCATCGAGGCTGTCCAATTATCTTGTTTAGAAACCCTGTATTGCTTTCATTGTTTTGTTTTGATTGATTTTACTCTATTCTGTGTTGTTTGATTGTAATATGTCTGAAGGTGTAGGCAACTATTCTGAAGATAACAAGAAGCATTATGGTAGCCACTGCTGTTTTACTAGTATCTTGAACCTCTGTATTGCTTACATTATTCTGCTTTGTTTGTTTTGTTTTGTTTTTGCTTTTGCTTTTTTACTGGTTTTATTTTGTTCTGTTTTGTTTGATGTTATTTATCCCTGATAAATATATATTGCAGATAACAAGAAGCATTATGGTAGCCATTATTAATTGCTTTTTACCCTGTTTATAAGTCATGTACCATGTTCATTGTTTTGTAGTGATTGACTCTACTCTGTTTTATTTTGTTTGGTTCTATTCTTTTCAAAATAAAAAAAAGAGCCATTTCACATTATTTATAAGCTACCTCATTATATTTATGATGCTATGTGTATAAAAATGCACATTTACACTACATAAATTGTTGCATCCTCTGTGTTCTCAGCCTGCTGAGAGTTTGGATATACAAAAAGTAATACACCCATTAGCAATATATGAAAGTAAGTGGCTGACTTCAATGTCAGCTTCAGTAAGAAAACCCAGAAAGATCTCATTAGTCCCAAAGCCACTGTGTAGAGTTGAATTTAAACACTGAATAAGCCTTAGAAATAACAGTGTAGAAGAGTGAATGTCTGACTACAACCAGAGAAAACAAAGGAAGAATTAAAATGATTATGATTGATATTAGATGCATAGTGCAGTAAAATTTTGCACCTTTTTAAGTAAAAGATAATATAAAGGTGGAAATGTTAAATAGGTAAAAATAATTCAGTGGACCAAGGATCTAAAACAATGTTCATTTCCATGTAAAGCGAATAGCCAGCAAAATGCTACCCAATGATGCTGTCCCAAGTATAGGGATGGTTAGTCACTGGCATACTTGCTACCCCTTCCCCTTTCGGGCCTGAGGAAGACCTCCCTGTCAGTGGCTGTGCTCTTCCCCAGAGCCTGCACTCAGTTTCAGAACTCTCTGTACCAGCGCCTGCAGTCACTACCCACTGATCAGAGTTGCTGTTTAGCATCCATGCCTGGAATGAGCCTGAACAGGCCAGCTCGTTCTGCTCCCAGTCCCACCTCTCATCACTTTGCCACAGGACCTCTCTCCCATTCAGTGTCCCAATCCGTACCCATTGTAATCAGTAGTCACTACTACAATTCCAGAACAGGTCAGCAAATAATTACCCAAATTGTTAGTGTTCATCTCCTACTCAGTATTATACACAAACAAATACATTTCTGATTTTAAGAAATGAGAAGAAAAACTAATGCTTCAGAAGGCACAAAAACCCCCACAGCAAGTGGTGTACACCTGTAACACCAACTACTCAGTAACTGAGGCAGAAGGATGGCAAATTCAAGGTCAGCCTGACCAACTTAGTAACTGTCTCAAAATAAAATAATGGCTGGGGATGCAGCTCAGTGGTGGAGTGTCGTCCTAGTGTATGCCAGGCCCTGAGTCTGATCCCAAGCACTGCAAAAAGCAAAATCAAACACAGATTACACATATAAAATCCTAAGCGGTTCCAAAAATCAATAGTCAGTAACAGTACATATATAATCATATAAATATATCCCAAAATGTGGGAGTATTTTCAAGCAGTACAGGGTATTTTCCACATTTTAAAGAAAAAAAAAAACTTTTCCATTATTATATTTTATTATATGTGAAAAGTACAACATAAACCTTTGAATTCATGAGTATTTTTGCTTAAATCAAAAATAAAGATAAGAAAAAAATTAAAGAGAAATAAAAGTGCAGGTGGCAAAAATCCTGAAAGTAGTGTGTGCCAAACTGGTAACACACTGGTGTGGAAGGGCGTACAGATACATCTCATTTGACTTCACTCCTGATTCGCTATGTCCAACTGTGCAGTGCTAACATTTTTCACTGTCCCCAAACTAAATATGGCACTACCTTTGCTTTCCAACAATTATCTCACAGTAAAATTTTATCATTTTCAAACAACTAACTCATAAATTTAACTAAAACTCAAGAGGCAAAAAAGCATAGCTCTTTTTCAGATCTACAATCCCCAATTAACGTAGTTAGGTCCTCAATCACAACTAACCAGTGTCACCCCCAATTAACTTTCCCAGATAGTTATGCAATTAGCACTAACAGTTCAAACTACTAAAAACAACAGCACAAGGTGGCGTGGTAATAGGACTGCTTCCAAGAGTATTAATTTACTCTGACAACTGACAGCAACATAAACAATGCTAGGCAAGGAAAAAAATCTATTCCATTTTATCTTTGCCATTTGTAATGTGGCCCCTCCTTAGGGGTCTAATTTATTTGACATGTTTGGAGAAGCCATTTTTATTATCCCATATCTGAATTATATTCATTCTTTTCTGTTTTAGAATAATACCAGGTTTCTGTTTGTCAGAAGCATTTGTCACTGAGTAGTGAGATTACACTGCAAGAGATGTCATAAGCAGCAGTTTGTCACCACCTGCCATGTTAAATAAACCTCAGGGGTAACCGCCAGGTTATAGGGCAAGTAAGCACAACTTTCTTCCCTTTCTTCCTCAAGTCCCTCACTATTTGCACAAGTAAACGCTAGTCTAGATTTCCAGTTATAGTGTTGTGTAAAAACAACGAGACAGTCTAAATGAAAAAATGTTTTGCATAGATTACCAAATTACTAAAAAATATGTAAAGGCTGTTTTTCAGCTAAATAGTAAGATTTTATTTTCTTTTCAGAAAAACATATTTTTAGAAATTCTAAGATCTCTACAAGTGGTCAGTTGCATCATGAAATTTCTAGGTAAGTGTCTGAAATACACCACTGTGGATCGTGCTACTTCCCCAAGTCTTTTCCTTTGCCCCTCCCAGACAAGATCCTACTCCTCTCTTCTCTTGCCTTCTGTTCTCTGCAGGCCAGTCTAAAGTTTTAGGGTTTACTCCAGCTCAGGCCCAGGCATTGATAAAAATCTAAGAGAAATCACAATGCATTGCAATTAGGGGGTCTCAGAATTAGAAACTCTGTAAGATAAAAAGTAATAAACCCCGAATAGAGAGATTTCAGTGCAGTACTGGGGAAGAGGGATGCTGGTGGGTGAGTGGCAGTATTCATTCACCAACAGGCCTTGAGAAAGTAAAGCACACCTCCCACACTGGCTACTACCCTTGTTCGTTTAATGTAATCACAATGGTTTACTTTACTAATAGATGACCAAGCTAAACCATAAGGAGAGTAGTGGGGTGTGTAGGCCCTGGGACTTTAAACAGAAAGAAAGATAAAGAAAAAACTAATAGTAATTAAAACAGCTATATATACACAATCTCACTTCCATTTTACAGATCAGGAAACTGAGGTTCAGGGAGGTTTTATGATATTCAATTTAATGCAACTGATTGTGAGCTCCAGTCTTTTTCTGTTTTATAATTAGTTTCTCCAAAGATTCATGCTTAAAATCAATAAATGTGGTGTTTAAATATACCTTGTATCTTCCGGTTCTATTTGATGGCCAAAAACAGCTCTGAATCGTCAAATTCAAACCAAAAATATGATGAAAATTGGCATATAAGCTATCACAAGTACAGATTTTCATTTAGCAACTTCATTTTATACATCGATATCATTATTGTTAACTTGTTTTAACATCAACCTGTTGTATCTCATGTAACAAAACAGAAAAAAAAAAAAGGAAACCTCAGTGACACTGTTAGCACACTGAATACTCAGGCATTTGCATATCTTCCACTCTAAGACCTGGGACCCAAAAGGGTTAATTAAATTAAAGAAGTGCCCGTACAATGCACTCTCAAGGAGCACACTCTTCTTGTAAACAGTGAGATGGAAACTGTTGTACACTTCTCCATGCTAGTGCCAGATACATGGTAGGCAATTAATTCTGCTTATGGATTGGCTGACAAGACAGGTCAGTGAACTAACATCAAATTTTTTTCTAGTCTCCTAATTTGCATTTTGGAAAACCAGAAGCAACAATTATTCCTTTAGAAATCAAAGGAGGATCTTGTCCTCAAAACTCCCTGTGTTCTAACCTTGGTAGCTATTTTCTTGAAAGAATTTTGTGTAACAGGATGCTCAACTCTGCAACTATACATTTGATGAGTAAAACAAAGCCCCCTCTCTCTTTTTTATAACAGCTTGCTCTTTACAGGCATAACTTTTTGGGAGACAGGGGCCCTTTACGCATTACGGAAAGGTCACAGCTGTCCTAAAAATGGCCGTGAACCCAATAAATTCTTGACTTAGTCATCCAATTTATCTGCATTTCATCATCTCATTTTTCTGATTTATTATTTATTAGACATCAATAAAGGATCTTGTTTCTCATTAAAATTTTGCCCTATACCACCCCATACTGTGCTTTCTCCTTGCAAAAGACATATTCGATTTCTTCATCCTGAGATAAAAAGTAATTTTGGGTTATGTTCTTTCTTACTGCCATTCTATCTTCATATTTTAAAGGAACCAAACAAAAGTGATGCTTCCCTTTCCCTCTGTCTTAAAGAAATATGTGAGAAGTATACTTTCTATTATTTTATTTTAGCATAGTCATAGTCCTTCTAAAAGAACTATTGGCTCTTACACTTTCCTCTTTGGGAAGACTAAGAATCTTTAAAAATCATTTTCAGATGAATAGTTCACAATAAAATACAAAACTCAGCTGATAAAGGTTATGCAAATAAGCACAAAACTCTTTTAATTAATACTAATAGGTGGGCTGTTTTTGAAGAAAGGTAGTACTAAGAGTAGTTATTTAAATATTAATACATTGTTTTCTACATAAGATTAAATTAGGAGGACAGCCAGTTCAGAAAATATAACCACAGCTCAAAATCTTAACTTCAAATAAACTGGAAATACTACAATATTCAAAACCTCTTTCAGAGCAAAGATTTTAGCACTTCAAATATACTAGAACATAATTTTAACAACAGATCTAAGTTAAATTTCTTTTGAACTATTAGATAGCAACATTATACCCAAATTCTCTATTTTTGACCAAGAACTTATGTAATCAAACAAAATCAGACCTAAGTGAGACATGCTCAGCAAGTGGTGGGAACCAGGAAGCTGAATTTCCATTTCTTTTGTCTATATTTTACAAAATCATGCAAATTTCATGCACAATTACTTACGATCGGGGCTGTAATCTGATAGCTTGATGACAGAGTAAAATTAATTTGAAGCAATGAAAAATAGTAATTTGTGAAAAGCATTCCCACTTATTAAGTCACAGGCAGAGGGAGGGCAGGACAGTGACAAGAGGCTTCTGAGAGCCAGAGTACATTTCCAAGCAAACTGTATTTCTCCACATCAACTAGTAGGTCTGGAGGAATAAACGGAGGAAGCCACCCTGAAGAGGAGAGAGAATACTATATCCATTGCCAGGGGAAAAACAGGACAGAGTTGGGAGCAGACAAAGTACATTGGGTGGGAGAGGCAGGGGAGGGGTGGGGGTCCCATGTCAAAGAGGGGTGGGGGTCCCACGTCAAAGTTTCCTTTCAGGAAGTCCAAAGAGATCACTATCTGAGCCCAGAGGATTGTCATTATGTTACAAATTTTAAAAATACAGAAATGATCTGAAACAGCTGTAATGGAGAAATGTGCTGCCTTACTCACATTATTTCTATTTGTCTTGCCCATTCTCTGGGTCAGTGATGTCCTCAGAGTTCTGGTGCAGTGGCCCCAAAACTTGACCAGAAATGACAGCATGTGGTGCACGTGCTGCACTTGTCTTTGCCTCGTGCCTGAGACACATTGTTCATCAAGCACAGCATTGTTTTTCATTGAGCTGATACAGGGCCTCAGAATCTGTCTCACCCCGGTGCTCCAAGTAGTGACTGCTAATTGAGCAAAGGAGGTACCTGAGATGAAGAGTTACCATGCCTGAACTCAGGACATGTGTTGCTAGGGACTTGGCCCTCGATCCTCAGCACCTGTATGTATGAGAATCTGACACCTGCTCCCAGAATTCCGAGACGGCAACCATGCTCCCAGTCAGGCCCATTCATGTGGATCACATGTCACTCCTAAATCCAGGTCTCTCCCTCAAATCCACATCCTCAAGACTCATTTCTCAGCTGCGACCCACAGTACACAGATTCAATTAATGATTCTAGTTTAAAGATGGTACCCTGAACAGAAAATTCTCCTGGATTCAAGTTTTCCACCTAAACACTCTCCCTGGAAGATGCCCTGTAACAGCTCACAGGCTGGGAATGTCAGAGGCAAACTCTCCCCAAACTTCAGGTATTCTAGTCACTGGGTACCCCAAAGTCCTCAACAGCTCAGGGGATACTCTTGGAACCAGGGACGGATTTCTCTGAAGTTCCTGGGTGCAGAACACATATCTCCCTGTGAACCGTTAAACCTAATTAAATTATCTCTGCCAAAACAACACACACTGTGGTCTTGCCCATGCCCCCAGGTTTTTCTGGGCTGACTGGTTTGTTGGTGGGACCAGATTCTTGTTGATAGAGGGGTCATTCTTACTGTGAAGAAAGATTCCATGATCTTTATCTTGCCAAATGTCATGATTTTTAGATACATGTTTTGTTCGTTTGTTTGTTTTCCTCAACTCTGGGCTCCTGATCCAGTCATTCTCTTAGACTTAGTTAAGATTACTTGAAATGGCCCACAATACAAGAGATTGGTAGAAGAAACATCTACCTAGGACAAGAGGACAATGATGTGGTCTCTAAAAAGCAACCAGTGTCTGTCTGCCGACAATGTGAGTCTGAAAACCCAGGGTGAGTCAGGCTAGTAACCTAGGATGACAGAACCCAGCCAGTATGACTCATATCCTTGGAGTCTTCTACTTTAATGAGAACCTGGCTCTGACATTAGCCTGGCTCAAGTTCTCAAGAATTAGATTTTTAGAATTCAAGATATTAGGAGCCGGTCAGCCTGTCTCTGACTAGGCTGAGGTGACGATGTAGACAATCCCACAGATGATCAGGTAGGGAAAACATAAGCAAACATAGAAAAATACTGCATCTTTAAATGCATGTGAATTGCAATCACAGCTAATTCCGGGATTCCCCCTCTCTGAGCCTTGGCTAAACAAGGGTAAAGTAGAAACTATAGCAAAAATGTAACAATAAAAACAAAAATATAGGATTGCTGAGAAGCTTAGAGATCATGTATTAAGTGCTGGTCACAGCATAAGCACTCTTGACAATAATACGACGGCTGCTTGTTAAACTGTAAGACTGATAAATAAACATATTTGAAGCAAAATCCTTGTCACATTGAAGGCATATATATATATATATAATATATATATATATATTACCATGGGTAAGAGAATATTTTTCAAAAGGAGACCAGTTGATGAGGTAATCAGCTTGTCCAACCATCAGGTCTACATTTTATTCACTCTTAATTTAATATTTCAGTTGAAACAGGTAGTGACCTAAAAATCATAAACTATTCCTGAAAATCTGTCAGATCCACTTAAATTGTGATTTTTGACCTGAGAGTTACATTTGAACATTTATAGGAAGCTCAGTAATAAAACCTTGCTTTTGAAAGTGAGAAGTTCTTCAGAAAGATGATGCTTTGCAGTAGCTAAAATAACACTCTCAATCTAAAGATGAATTTCTTCCACTCAATGATGATATATCATTTCTATGCTGAACCTTAATTAGAGTTAAAAATTTCAAACTTAGATATATAAAGATTATTTCTGAAAAGTCAATTTCTTTTTTTAAGCACAGCTAAGTTCTTGTTGAAAAGAACGAAAAAGAATCTTTCAGAAACTTGTGAATGCTATGGCCTTAGTTAAATATGTGGCAGGAAGCAGAGAAAAACCAAACTCCTAAATCACAAATTTGATGGTTGTATTCATAGTGGAGCACCTATCTAAATGAAAAGTACGTGTATTTTCTACAAATAACTATTGACCCTCCCATCTACTCATTATATAAAAGGACAATATTGATTATAAACATAATCTGTTTTGCAATAATATCAACCCGTTTTGCAAGTTCCTAAAAGGAAGATGTGCTCAACTGACTTGACTTTAATTTGTCTCAAATGATCCTTGGATCAAATCCTACTCATTTTACTTAGTAAATGCATTAGTCAAGGCAGATAACATCTCAAAGCCCTCATCTCTCAAAATTTCTCCACGACCCTACTTACTCTTTGTCCTCTTTTGGCCTCCTACTCTTTAGCACTACTGCTCATAATTCTCTGTAATTGGCCCTGCCCTATCCTCAGGAAAGTTGGTTTTATAGATTGCATTACTGCAAGTTGGGCTGAGGATGCTGTTTCCAAAAGAGCTCCTGGGAACAGTTATAATAGTTGTGGTGTGAGTACCTTTGCCTCCTACTTCCCAAGCCATAGACTCATGGGAAGATCAAAAGAGATGCTGCAGGTAAGGCATGTAGCAATGACCTGTCACAAAAAATAAGCAATAAATGTGACCCAGCTTTGAAGCTCAAATAAGCAAAAGGTATTTGAGAAGGGTCTATAGTTAATTTAGGAGCTCACTGGGATCGTGTGCCACCAAAGTGAGGACAACAGTTGCAATTAAATGTGAAAGAATGACAATATTTGGTCCACAGTCATTCCACATTCCCGAGTGTTTGTGCACTGCCTGCTTAGCCTACCCCAAACCTTCCTCTGTCAAAATACAAGAAAAAGAATTCTCCTCTGAAAAGCAGCCATTGGAAAGTTAATATACCTTAAAGGGGGTACAATCAGCATGGTGGGGAGTACAGAGATACAATATTTGCCCTGAACCAAAAGCCAGTAGGATTGATTTTGAGGCTGCTAGTGAATCCCATGTTGCCCTCAAGGAAGGAAAGAGAAGAGTGGCTGTCAGGTGGGTGAGTGTGCTGCTCCTTGAAGGCTCAGTACATGAAAACCAAGAAGGCAATTTCTGGAGAGATGTTAGATGGTATACTTACAGATCCTACCAAATACATGACAGAGATCTAAGCAAATACAGGAATTCCTATTGTGTTGCACCTTGATAAATAGACCTTGGGCCAATGCTGAGCCATGCAGATCTTAACTTTAGAAGCACTGCCCTAAGCTGAAGGATTTAATGTTCTGATCTTTCACTGTGTTCCATAACCAAATGGCAATCTTCACCAACCTAAGAGGAATAGTCCAGAGCCTGAATGCCAGAAGCATGTTCCCAGGGCCAGCGGCAGAATGAACCTGGAGCTTGTCAGAAGTGCAGTTCTTCGGCTCTTCCTCAGACTTGCTAAATCACAATCCTGAAGGTGGGATCTGGCAAACTGTGTTTTAACAAGTCCTTCAGGTAACTCAGATGCACACGTGAATTTGAGCACCACTGTCTTAGCAAAAATGCTTTAGTATCAATTATTACTATTAGTTACCACAAATTTTTCCACTTACTGTAAATCAAGCATAGGACTAACTTCTATACTCAAATTGTCATATTTAATCTTTATGACACGTTTATGAGGCACGTAATGTTGGCAACATTAGCTGTAGAAAGTTGTTGAGGCTCAGAGAATTTGCAGAATATACCCAAGGGGCACACAGTCAATGACATGGTCAGAAATCTAATCCATGCCAGCCTTCCCAATGTACATTTGTACATTAGCAATGCAAAAAAAGAAAGGAAATACTCACACATATCTATCTTTTAAGCAATGCTAAGATGAGAAACATGGATTCATTTTTATCTTTCACCTGAATATGACATTTGCACTGACATAAGAGTTCTCTGGGTAATATTTAGCAAAAATTTCAAGTGTAATTTTGACCAAAAATATATTTTTATTAAAATATGCAAATAAGCATTGATGTTTAGATATACATAAATAAAGACAGTAGTCAAAAATTTGATATTTCCAAATAAATATGTCTTGAAATTTTGCTCGCATTTTGAAAATATTTGCATTTATTCTAAAATGTTCACTAAGTTTATATTTCATGAAATTCTCAATTGGACAAAATGCAGATAAAAATTAATAAGAACTGGAGAATCAATAACAAGTAAACTCCCGTAGAAGTCTGTTTGAGTGGTTTAAAAGTACTGATAGAGTAAGCTGCTGAGTTTATTTTCTCATTTTTAAAAATTTAAAAAACTTTTATTTTAAAGAGAATAAAACCACAAAAAATAAAATAGAATAAAGCAAATCAAAACAAACCAGTGTAAGTGACACAGGACTTCAAAGCAATACCAAATCAACAATGGTTACCATAATGCCTCTTGTTGTCTTCAAAATAGCTGTCCATTCCTTCAGACATAGTAAAAATCAAACAAAACAGAACAGAATAGAAGAGCTGGGGATCTAGCTCAGTGGCCTAAGCACCTGCCTGGCAAGCGCGAGGTGATGAGTTCAATCCCTGGTGCCACAAAGGAAAAAAAAAAAAGACAAGAAAATAAACATCTCTGTCTAGAGTCAAAAGCAGAACAGAATAGAGCCAACAAAAACAAAACAATGAGTGGAATAAAGGACTTCAAAACAAGATAATAGTAAATCCAAAATGACTACCATAATACATCTTATCTTTGAAATAGCTGCCTGTGCCATCAGATATAATAAAATCAAACAAAAGAAAACAGAATAAAACCCAACCCAACAAAACAATGAAAATGATACAGGACTTCAAAATAAGGTAATAGGGAATTAACAATGGCTACCACCTTCAGAAGGAGATCCCCCATAGATGCCACATTGCATATTGTCATCCTCTGAATAGATGATCAGACTACCAGCTTTAGACCTGCAAAGTCAGTGAAACACTAAACACTGCAAGCATTAAATTGTATTTTACCTCAATAGCTATCATCACAGCCTGTGTTTCTCTGGATCAGCTGGTCATTTACTGAGGGGGTGGGGTGGGGTGGCTCTTCTTGTTTCCCAGCCTGCACACCAGAAGTGGCTGGCATCTTGCTCTCCCTCAGCGGCCCAGTCATGATGCCGATTCACAGGGAAGGTTTGCTTCTTGTTGACTTCTTGTTCATTTTCCCCTCAGTTCATGAATGGTACTGACTTGGGAAAAGGCTGGCATCTGGTTGTCCCCCCAGCAGCCCATGCATGGTGCTGATTCACAGGGAGGGCTTGCTTCTTGTTAACTTCTTGTTGTCTTTCTCCGCAGTCTGTGAATGCTGCTGACTCACAGGAAAAGCTCTCTCCACAGCAGCCCCTTATTTTCTCATTTGATGAAAGGATCATTCTACATACATATTTTGTTCAGCTATGGCAGTCATGTGCTTGAATTGGTCTCCCTCAGTTCACTCTCCCAAGATCTTTGAAGTCATTGGATTTCCCCTATAGACTGGATATAAAATATCCCCAAAGACTCATGTGCTGAAGGCTTGGTCCCCAGCCAGTGGTGCTAGTAGAGAGGCAGAACCATTTAGTTGGAAGATGGTCATCAGGAGCATGACCTTGAAGGGAATGTTGGGTCCTGATCCCTTCAAGTGTCTCTGCTTCCCAGTGACCATGAGGTGTGCTTCTGTCAAAAAAACTTCTACTGCAGGCCCATAGCAACAGGGCCAAGTGACCACGGACTGAAACCTTTGAAACTGTGAGCCAAAATAAACTTTTTTCTCCTTTTAAGTAGATAATCTGGTATTATTAATAGTCATGGAGGGCCAGGGATTTAGCCCAGTGGCTCAAGCACTTGCTCGGTAAGCACGAGGTCATGAGTTCAATCCCTGGTACCAAAACAAAACAAAACAGTCATGGGAAGCTGACTTTCATAGTTTTCTTACCTCCATCTACAGGAGTGCCTAAGAAATAGCATTCCAGTTGTCAAACTTTTAATAAATATGTATTAAAGTACATATCCTTAGATTAAAATGAACACAAATGCAAAGTGTACAAAGTCTAGGAAGATGTTATAAGTAAGGTAGGCTAGGTTACAACCATATTGTTTTTTAAAGAGACAGTTATCTTCCAGTTCCATGTAATTAATTGTCTTCCAGCAGGGAATTCTGGGCCAACATTTCCTAACCTCCTGGTTTTTTCAATGGAAAAATGCAATTTGGACTTCAGAAAGAAATCTCCTAAATTCTAAATACTGGCACCAAATACAAAATTTCTTTTAAAATACGGTTTAGCAGTCTGGGTTTGGAAAGGTAAGGTTTCTTGAAGACATTACAGGAATGATGAGTATAATACGGCAATTAGGGTTTACATAAATGATAGGCAAACCAGAGTGATCAAAGGTCAAGGAAGTCAGTGAAAGTTCTGGGAAGGGCAGGCAGAGAACAAGGAGACAGACCCAAAAACTTCAACCCGAAGCAAGGTCAAAGTAGTGGTTCTCAAGGGTTTATAGGGGGCTTTCCCGGAAAGTCCCTGGGAAGATCCCACCAGTGGTCACAATCTGCAGCAATGAAGTGAGTGGTTTTCATGAGACTGGGAATCCCTTTATTTGCCCACATTTCTGGCTGCAACCCCAGGTCCTCTCTGGCAATCTGCAATCAGAATTATAAAGGAAAGAGAATACTAAGGTGTGTGGTTCTTGGTTTTTCCCTGTGCTGCAGACCAGAGAGGTGGGATTGGTGCCAAGCTAATAACAGATGATCCTAGAATTGGCAGGACAGGCCAAGAGAAGGTGCTAGTGGGGCTAATTCTGCCCTCGAGGCACCAGTGCATAACGTTCTATTTAGAGGATGATTACGAAAATCGTTTTAACATTTTACCTTCTTTCACAAAAAAAGGAAGCCACAGTGAACTGAAGATACTATCGCTGGCAACACAAAAGATCCTTGATGAGAGTTTGCTGAGCACCTCACTGGATGCCTACCCACTTTTTCTTCCTTATCCTTTCCCTGTCTTTCCTTCCTCTTCTTTCTTCTTCCTCTTCCTTTTCTTCTACTTTTCCTTATTATCCTCCTTCCCTCCTTCCTCTTTTTTATATTTTAACATTAAGAAAATACTGCCTGAGGGATCAAAGGTAAAGACAGAATTTAATTTATAGTCAAGGATGTTTGTGGAGATGATAAAACTTCCTGATCATGATAATGATTATACAAGTCTATGTGACTGTTAAAATTAATAAAACTAGGCACCAGAGAGGTCAACTTTGTCATATGACAGTGAAATTATTCAATGACAATAATCTTCAAGCAAGAAAAAAAGACTATATCCTCAAAAGTAGGCATCATCTAAGCAATTTACATTACTGAGACATACATGGTCTGCGGGATACAGAATTTCTGATTGAACAATACTACCTAGGGCATTATGGAAAGCCAGGAACAGGTGAAAGAGAACTTTCAGGGGTAGGTGTTTCTGAATAAATCAAAGAACACAATCTACTGTTAATATACAGATGTTAGTACTATGTGAAGTTTAAGCAATCTTTCCCCAAACTGTTATTATAGCAGAAGACATTCTTCTTACAGTATTTATTTAGTTAAGGAGGAATCAGCCAATACTCTTAATTCCAGTCATTACTGTAAATAATACAAAATTAAGTTACTATAAAAATGAAATCCATTGTGACAAAAAAATAGCTCTGGGATTGGTAAACAATATGATTTTAGTTATTATTATAACATACTCAAATACATGAATAAGACCTGAAGGGAAAATATCCTGTAAAAAACTAGCTTTTTCTATCTGCATACTGACTTGGAGAAAAAGCCAATGGGGGGTGGGCGTTGGTGTTACCCAACTTGCATAAAAGATCAATTTCTTAAATGTAGACATTTAATACATTTAAAGTGTCTTCCAAAGATTCATTCCCACTTGAGATAGTACTGTCTCATCACCCATTCTCTCTATACTCCACAAATATCAAGTCAAAATTCAACAATTGGTTGATGTAGACAAAATCTTTCAAGTCTACCTGAAACTCACACTTTGAGCACTTTTCAACTGTCACTTCAGAATATCAGTGATTAGCATGCAAAAGGTTTATTTAATTTCTTTATTTCTTTTCAGGGAAAAGTGGTTAGAAACAGCTGTCATTCAGGTGATGAATACAAGCTGCCAGCCTTTGAAACAGCAGGTAAAGTAGTTGAGGTTGGAATTAATTAG
>RJWT010030486.1:0-14634 GCA_004365215.1 Cuniculus paca | reverse complement strand
GAGTAAGGACCATAGTCAAAGTCACAGAGTGGGGGTGTAGAACAGCCATGATGCATGGATGCAAATTTGAGGATTTAATGCAAACTGAAGCATTTCAGTTTGCTAGGAAGCAATAGCACAAAATAAAATAATAATTTATATTTCAATCATACATAGTTTTATATTTTTCATTTGAATTCATAGTTTTTGACCTATAGATATTCAATTACTCCTAGGCTCTTTGTCACAAAGTCTCTTTTTCCTTCATCCACCTAATTGCAATTCACATTTTTGTTAAAAAGTCAGTTGAGCATTTCTGTTTAGGCTTACTTATGGGTCTTCTATTCAACTCTACTGATCTATTTTTCTACCTCTCCACCAATGCTCTTAGGAAACAGAAGTTCTGCACTATTATATTGAAGCTAGGTTTAGGTGTTTTATAGAATCTCTTTCATGGTGAGATAATTCTCTCTTTTCCTAATTTTCTGACAGTTGTATTATCTTAGTTATTTCTGTATCATTGCTGAGACAAAGCATACAACACCTCAAGTTAAAGGGAGTACAGTTTATTTTAGGTCACAGTTCTTAGAGGTTTGAGTCCATAATTGGCTGGCTTCAAAGCAGGGTGGCACATGACAGACAGACAATAGTTTCTGGGGGTGGAAGACAGCAGAAGCAACAAGCAAGAGCAAAAGGGGGAAACAAGCCTCTTTTTGCCCCTTTTATCTTATCCAGATTGCTGGGATTAGGGTGTTGCCAATCCAATCAGTGGGCAGATCCAACAATCGCTCACTGTAATTCCAGCATCTTTAATCCCAGCATTTCACTATGAGCCAGTCACAACTTCTAAATTCAGCTACCTCCAAAACAACCTGCCCCCAAAACTGCATGAGGCTTTGGGGGGACATCCAGACACAAAGCATATCATGCATCATGAATGCAATTCACATTTTGCCAAGTATTTTTTCTGCATCAGTTGATTTGGTTATATGATTTATTTTCACCTACCCTGTTGACATGATTGATTGTGCTGATTAGTTTTCAAATGTTCAGTCTTGCACACCTGGAATAAATTTTACTTGGAATTGATATATAGTTTATTGTTGCATTCAGTGTGCTAGTATTTTTGAAGGTTTTAATGTAATTTTGGAAAGTTATTTGTCTACATTTTTCTATTTTTATACTCTTTATCTAGTTCTGATATTATGATAGAAATAGGCCTTGAAAAGTGTATTTCCTCTTCTTCCATAGGAGACTATAAAATTACTGTTAATTCTTTTTAAATGTCTTGTAGCATTCTCCAGTAAAATTATTTGGGCCTGGAAATTACTTTTGGAGATACATACTGATTTTTTTTCAGGCAGAGTCTCAACTATGTATCCCAGACTGTCCTCAAACTTGTGATTCTCCTGCCTCAACCTCCCTAGTGCTGGGATTGTAGGCGTGCACTACAATGCCTGCCGAAATATTGATTTTTAGTTTGCAAATTTGATATAAATGTAGGCATAAATATGAATGGTGATACATAAGTAGTTTTGCCCAGGAATGTGGCTTAGCAGGCATGTCAATGCTTTACCCCCTTTTTTTTTTTAAATCTTGTTTCCATTTTTACTCTCAGCAGCCTGTCCTCTAATGACCAGCACTTGCATCACTGTTAGAAGACTGCCCTTGGGCTGCTGAAATCCACTAAACTCAAATGCAAGGGTGATGAAAATTAATTTCCCTTCTCCCCAGATCCCTTAACTAATTACTGGCAGGTACAGGAATATAGACAGAGTGTTACACCATTATCCACATAGGATGTATTCCAAGCCCCCATCTCATGCTTTAAACTACAGATAATAGTAAACACTGTCAATACTATTGTTGTTTCTTTCACATATATAGCTATGAGATGAGATCATAAAATATAGTGAATGTTTAAATTCTAAAACTTTACTATAATAATAACAATACATTGCCTTAATATACTTATCCCATCTTTCTTGCTGCTTTCTGAAGCAGTTCTGGAAGTCTTTCCATCGTGTTTTGTCTTGCCTACTTTGAAGTCCTGAATCAATTAAAAATGTTTCCAGCAATTGCTGCCAAATAAAAGTATGTTTCCTCATCTACTTTACTAAGTAAGTCTGGTACTATCTGGCTTCTTGCATTTCCCCTAAATCAAAATGACCATGAAAAGTAAATATTTCTAATTGATTCATAACATCAAAGCTGGGTGTGGTGGGGTACACCTGTAATCCCAACACTCAGGTGGCTGAGAGAGGAGGACTGCTGTGAGTTGGAGGCCCGCCTGAGCTACATAGTGAGTTCAAGATCAGCCTGAACTACAATGCAAGACCTTGTCACCAAAAGAAAAAAATAAATCAAGACAGGCACGGTAGCATAGCTAAAGACCTTCACCAAATAGAATTTCCAGAACTGTTCCATGAAGTCACAAGAATGATGGTATAGCCAGGTGTGGTGGCGTAAGCCTGTAATCCTAGCACTCAGGAGGTTGAGGCAGGAGGATGGCTATGAATTCGAGGCCAACCTGGACTGCATAGTGGCCAGCTTGAACTGCATAGTGAAACCCTGTCTCAAAAAGACAATAAATAAATAAATAAATAAATAAATAAGAATGATGGCATAAATATGTTGATGGGGGAGAATTTTGTGAGAGATTCATGGCATTGTGTCTTTTATTTACTGTAATGAATTCCTTTTACTTTATTCACCATATTTTCTGATCACATTTTTGTAAAATAAAATTTCATTTGCTATTAGGAACAGTAAGAGATTAACAATAGCAAATAGCAAAATAGAAATTCATAATAATGTTTTCAGATTGTGGTTGACTGCAGCTAATTAAAAGTATAGGAAGCAAAACTATAATTAAGAAGGGAATACTATACCGCAGTTTCCTCATCTTTCACCAGACAACACTGAGAAATGTTTTCATCTCTTCAGTTTCTCCACATGATTAAATCCCATCATCCATTACAAAAACCAGCTTTGTCATATGTTCCTTATTGTTTGCTTTCTTGTCTAGCTCCCTATAGCTCTCTGCCTCTCACCTACTATGTATATTTCTTGCAGTTCTCAATAAACTATCTGCATTCAACTTTTTGTCTCAGTGTTTGTAGAGGAGATCCTCAACATAAAACAATTAATACCATATATGAGTACTATATATATGTATATATATAATATATATATATATATATATATATATATATAGTATATTGGTTAGGCTTGTCGCTTGTCACCTTGACTACTTGAGAGCCACCTAGGGTATTAGTAAAGCACATTTCTGAGTGTATCCAGGTGAACGATGGACATATATAGTCCCTAGCACCTTCCTTCCTGGCACTGTGCCTCTGCTCAAATCCCTAGCAGACACAACTAAGTATATTCTGCTATGATGTTCCTGCCTTAGAGCCAACCAACGATGGACTGAATCCTCTGAAAACATGAGCCAAATTAAACCTCTCCAACTTTGAATTGGAGGTGTTGAGCATGTGTACCAGCAATGGGGAAACTGGCACAATGAAATATTGTGATTGAAAATTGACACTATAAACCAATCATCAGAGACTGTAAGAGAAAAAGGTGTATTTTATATTTATATCTTATATTTGTGTCCTAGATGATTTTGTGTATATGTGGATCATGCATAAATGATCATTCTATGGGATATATCAAAATAAAATGGAATGGAAATAAATGTCCTATTTCAAGCCACATTTAAGTGGAATTGTACTCCAGAGTTTTACCCACCTTCTGGGCTACCTGTGGGATCTTTTGTTTAGGTCTTACAGAGAAAATTTATTGAACACAAACTAAAATTTCTCCATAGCCTTTTTCCTTTTTAAATAACATAGGAAAACTAAAATAGCAACAAAAGTGCCTGTAAATAGTACTGGTGGAGAAGCAAATAGAGCTACTATTTAAAAATCAGGAGATAATGGATTTTTTTGCAATAAAATTGGGTCAATTTTGGTATGTAACTTGGGTATTTCCCAGCATGAAAAGCAGAAAATTTTGTGCTTGTGAGTGAAAGTATAGGTACAATGAAAAATCTTTGGATGGTTCCTTTTTGAGCACCTTGTATACAAGGAGTCATTGGGTACTTTCCTGGGCTGAAACAGACTTTTGAAGTTGGATCAGGAAGGAAGATGGTAGCTGAAATACTTGAAGCAAATCAGATAATTCTTGCGAAGGACTAAGCAATAGAATGGGTTAACATTCCAAGTAGCTCATTTGAAGGACCAGTGCTGGGAAGTTAAGTAAAGGCATGAAAGAAAATGAAACACTTAGGAAACCAAGTGAGAAGAAAGGACAGGGAACATAAGGCAAAGAAACATGAACTTATAAAGTCTTTTCCTAGAACGTCCACAAGCTCAGTATTGGGTGGCAATATAGTGATAAGTGTAGACTAGCTCCAGGAACATTTTGTTGCTTTGAAAAGCATATACCTCTACAGAAATACAGACCACTTTCCATGCAACCCTGCTATGTTACTCGTTTCCCTATTGGGTCAGCATCAGTTCAGTGGCCATTCTTATAATCCTACAGGTTGGTTGTAGTTTTACCCATGTTGTGATTTTGCTGTATGAATTACCCCTGACAAACGGCCTCAGTGGTGACTCATTTGGGACTCCTCCTGGAAATCCAGGGACTATTCTTTTTTTTTAATCTCCGATAAAACTTTCCTAACTTCTTCCTTTGTTTTATGGATTTATTCTTCAATGCTGGGGGTCCACGAACTCGGCACATTTGACTTTTATAGGTTAGGACTTATATTTCTCTTATATCAATATCACCTCAACTCTATGCAACCTAGATTCTTTCTCAAAAATATTTTATATTTCTCATCTTACTTCCTTAGTGACAGAAACTGAGGAGAAAATACCAGAAAAGAATTCTTGAACTCTTAAAATCTGGAATGTGAAATCACTTTAAAAAAAATAGTAACATTGGAAAAAATCAAATAAGTTAAGGGTAACAAATTAAAGCTGCTCAATAAATATGATATTTCAAAATATCTTTTCCTGCAGATACTGCTCCTCTTCTATTATAGTGGCTTTTTTCTTTGCTGTCAAGGAAATTTACCTTGAACAATTTTGGTGCCTTCAATATAAATAGAATATTTTTTTGTATATACAAATTACAGTTAACAAAAGGATTATACTAATCAAGTTTTTTGTAGTTAGTCACTAAGAAGATTAAATGATGCTACAACAGCTCTCTATGAAGTAGGTCTGGTGGATTAAGGGTATTTTCATAGTAAAGATTTTTAAAAGGGTAATTTATCAAAGGATTTCACCTTAAAATACAAAAAAAATTACTACCTTGGATAGAAAAGAATATTGGATTGTTGCCTTCTTGAAATGCAGGTGAAAAGAAACTGGGGCATGGAGGATAAAAAAAGTGCTAGAAAGCAGACTTTTAAACTTTATAATTTGCCTAGGACCATCCCAGAGTAAAACTCAGTGCCTCAAGGCATAACCACACTTAAAACTCAAACACTTTCATTGTGAACTGCAGGAAAATTCCCTAGTATCTCCATGGACTGCTACTCATACCTTCTAAAGTTCTGAGAAATTGAATTTTTTTCTCTCTTCCTTAAAATGTCTGTAGTACTCATTTAGGTCAGAATGAAATTGGCCTTGTGTTTAATTCAATTACTGTAGAAGGCTTGCTTTCTCCACCTAGTGGTCAAGAAAAAAATATTGTCATATGCATGGGATGAAAAGGGGCAAGTAAGAAAGGGCAACAAAATAGGAGGAATGGCAGGAAGAAACTATGACTTACCAAGTATTTATGCAGGCATTGTGCTAAGTTCTCCGTTTATATTATCGATCCCACACACTCTAGGAGATAGATATTATTATTTCCATTTTATTGAAGCAAAGAGAAATTCAGTGATTCACTCAAGTTCATGTACTTTGTGGAAATTTACTTAAAATGAGTCAGAAATTTAAAGTGTGTGACTTCAAAGCTATTGCCCTGATTCATTAATAAATTTGCATCTAGAACACAAGAATATTAGATATTTTGTGATCTTCTTTGAGATAGAATCATAGGATGCATATTTTCACCAAACTTGAAGACAAGAACAAAAAGAGTGAGGAGAGCTGAGAATGTGTCCTGAGGAAGCCCAACTTTGTGTGTGAATGTCTAAAAGGGTGAGTTGAATTTTTTCTTTAAAAAGTCTTTGGCAATCTTCATTATCAAGCAAGTATACTATGGTTTCCTCTTTTTCTCTGTTGTCTGCCAATCAGAACATCTCAAAGAAGAATATATTGTAAACCATTAAATCACACAATACAGCCACAATGGATTCTATAGAAAACTGACCAAATAAGTTGCTTCTGTGTGCAGAAATGAATTACATATCAAAGTGTTCCATACACTTCAGAGAGAGGGAGAGCGAGAGAGAGAAACAGTGATAGAGAGACAGAGAAAACATGACAGAGATCATGAAAGAGAGGGAGCTCACATGCAGATGGAGCAGCCAGTGTTACCTATCTACAAAGAAAAGTTCCAGATTATATGCACAATTTCAAAAAATATACCCCTATTGAAGACTTCTCTGGCACTTACTCTGGTACAAAGCAATATGAGATGGCATATTTAGAGATGGCTGTTTCAGATCGAAGAATGTGTGATGAGATGTATTCCATTTGTTCTGTCCCTGGAAAAATGTTTGCTTTTCTTAATGGAATGTGGAGTATATGATCTGTTCTCTGTATAGGTAGACAGAAGGATAAAAATAAAATAAAGCTTTTCTCTGTAGGTCACATTTTATTGATTTGCTTGGTAGTTTCTGAAACTAAATAGCTATGATAAATGACATTGAAAAACAAAATTAACAAAATGGAAGCATGTCTTAAGATCTATTAAAGTTGAACACTTGTATTTCTCTCTTTTCAAATCACCTTTTTCATTTGTTGAGTGTTTGATACAAAACAATGCAGTTTCTCGTAGTAAAAACTATCCCTAACCTAATTTAGTCTCTCAGTAAACTAGACAGATCTAATTTTCTCATTTTAAGATTAGCAGTCTTCAAAATGTGACCTGGTACCATCAACATCAGAGAATGGTAAGTGACATGATCACTAAGAATGCATAACATAGTGACCATACATGCTGGCATTTCATGAAAAACACCTAACCACAAACATTTACTGAACTCTCATATATCCCTTACAATCCTACCCCTAAATTCAGTACTACTGATATTTTCCTAAATATGGAAAAGGTATAGTAATTCTTTTGATTTTATACATCAATCAAAATATTAAAAATATAAATATGTTTATATATGAAGACATTAATTTGATTATATAAACAGATGTAATCTCCCTTCACCAAAATTGGAACTATTGGAAAGAGATAGCCTTGGCCATGTTTTTAAAAACTATTCAATTCTGATATGTTTTGTTGGGTTTAACTCTGTTCTGTTCTGTTTTGTTTTGTTTTATCCTCTTTAAAATAAAAAAAAATAAAAATAAAAATAAAGACTATTCAATGACCTTTCTCATAGGAGGTACTTCTCATCATAAAACTTTCATAATTCACAATTTTTATAGAGTTTCAAATGCTTAGAGTTTCCTTCTTGTTTTTTCTTGTTTAAACACTGAAAAAGCCCACACAGGACATCATTCTCTTTTTTTAAATGAGAAATCTGTAATTTGAAGAATTTGTCAGTTTCTTTTCTAAAATTGCAAGATTAATGGAGGGAGCCAGAGTCTAGCACTCTAGCATAAACAAGCTCCCATTGGAAGTCCCACTCATTACAAGTTGAAGACATATTTGATTCAACATTCTAAGTGTTCAAGTTACCTCCCACTGTACAACAGATCACCCCAAACTTACTAAAGCTGATTGGACTTTTGAAGTTCTCATTTGGGCCCTCTGTGTTTGTCATCACAAAATGACTCGTGCAGGGATCATCATGGGGGTTATTTACTTGTACTGTGTGACAACCGAGCCAGGAAGATTCAACAGATAACAACCAGAATAAGTGAATCTTCTCTGACATCTCTCTGTCTCTAAATTCTTTCTTTTCCTTTGATCATGCCAGCTTGAGGCTAGCCAGATACTGTAAGGGATGGATGTTCACTATATTCCAAATGTGCATGTCTCAGAAAGTACATGAATTTGGCAGAGTCATAGTTACTTGTTATAACCTAGCCTCTGAAATCACTGTGCATAACTTTCTCGATCTTATGTATGTTAGACACACATCAAGAATGTCAGTCCATATTCAATGGGAAGAGAATTTGATCTCACCTTTTAATAGAAGGAAGATCATAGAATTTATAGACATGTGTAAGATACATAAATCCAAAATGAACCAAATTATTGGTTAATATTTTATGCAAAACTTGGCATTTTAGGTCCTTTATTTTTTATTTTTATTTTAAAGAGAATAAAACCAAGCAAAATAAAACAATAAAGCCAATCAAAACAAACTATTGTGAGTGACACAGGACTTCAAAACAATAGGAAATCAACAATGGTTACCATAATGCCTCATGTTGTCTTCAGAATAGCTGCAGACACTTTCAGATCTAGTAAAAATCAAACAAAGCAGAACAGAATAGAACCAATAAAAACAAAACAATGAATGCAGTAAAGGACTTCAAAACAAGATAAGAGTAAATCCAAAATGGCTACCACAATATATCTTGCTATCTTTGAAATAGCTGCCCATGCCATCAGATATAATAAAATCAAACAAAATAGAATAAAACCCAACCCAACAAAATAATGAAAATGATACAGGATGATAGGGAATTAGCAATGGCTACCACCTTCAGAAGGAGATCCCCCATAGATGCTACATTGTGTATTGTTATCCTCTGAATAGATGATCAGACTACTGGCTTTAGACCTAGAAAGCCAGTGAAACACTAAACACTACAAGCATCAAATTGTATTTTGCCTCAATAGCTATCATTGCAGCCTGTGTTTCTCTGGATCAGCCAGTCGCTTTTAGGTCCTTTCTTGACTCCAATCAGCAGGGGTTTTTTTCTCACCCTTTCCAAGGGATATACCAAGTTCGTTCTCTGAAGCAACTGAACTACAAATCTCTGACCATATGAATAGTGAGAGAGTGGAAAATGAATATAGAATACAACATTAATAACACGAGGATTCAGTCCAGAGTCCGTATTGGTAGCTACCAAGTTCACATCATCTCCCTACTCCCTCCTAAGCGTATTTTCCTCGGTAAGATCAAAAGACCCATGAACAAAGACTTTAAAACACTGACTTCTGGATATCTCATAGCCAAGTGCTGGTCCACAGTAACTTTGTCTTGAAATTCACTTCTGCACACAGTGCGTTTTAGTGCCTAGTTCTTAGGTATGAAAGAAATTAGTCATTTGAAGACAGCAACTGACAGAGGACAATACAAAGTAAACAAAAACGGAGAGCAACAAATATGCCAGTGCTCAGATCTGCTACATGGCAAGAAGCTTTCAACGTGCGTCAGAAGTTGTATAACTCTTGTTCTTGTAATAAGTTTGCAAGTAGCCGTCATAACATTCTCCTTTAGTTGAAAGACTGAAGAACTCGTTTTTGAATTATTTGCCCACTCAGTAAGGAAACACCAAGGCCATTTCCAGTACTTACAGTTCCTTCTTCCTGGTTGCTCTGTGAATTCTAGCTTCATGACTCATGCCCACCTTTTCTTCTCTAATTTTCTTGCAGTGACTATACTTTTGTAATAATTAGCATACTATGTGGTATCTTATTTCCTAATTACTTGTGTGGAACTATTTAGCACTGTCATCTCTGTGTACAATGTTGAATGTAAGCAATGTGTTTCCAGTTTAATTTGCTATTCTGTTGTAATAGAATGTATCATTTTACTCTTTAATGGGACCAGCTTGTAAAAGATGCTGTTTTCTCAGCTTTCTAGGGAAATCTGAAACAGATTTTATTTACTTACCCCTGACAATTAAATGCAGGTAAAATGACCTATTTATGAGAAAATTGCAAGAAGAGGCACTTTTGGGTATTAGCAAAGATAGGTAAGTGTTAAAGCAGTTGCCTTTTTCCTTAGAAGAAAATAGACTTTTACTGATCAGAGGGAAAATATAAAACAGAGAGAAAACATCTTGTGGCTGGCAGTACCATTTCAGTTCAGCAGTAAGCAGATGTCTCTCTTCTGAGGGATTCGAGGCACTAAAGAAAAGAAGAATCCTCCACCGGAAGTAATTAAAACTTGGCAGTAAGGACATTAGCAAGCTTTTAAAACTGTGAATTAGAATTGTGGGCCAAAGCTTTTGGAAAAATTTTGGGGCAGAGTTTAAGATTCACTATTAATTGTAGACAACACTGAATTTAGTTTTCGCCAGGACTGAGAAAAGATTGTGCATGTGTGTGTAATGCTGACTGCTTATTTCCCTGTTTCTGAAGAAAAATCATTTCGGTTATGATTATTTGAAGTAATGTATATGTAAATTCAATATATTAATTCCCTTAATTTTCAGAGAAGGTAAGTACCTTCAAGTTTACATATAAAATAGTGTGACTATTTTATATGACTATCTCAGGCTACTCTCAGGATTGAAATACAACTTTAAGAAACCAATTCAGAAAAAATAATGTTTTATGTTTTTATAGGACCATATAATTTATTAAAAGTTTTTGGTACATTACTTTGATTAATTCTCAAAATAATTATGTAAATTTATCTTGAAGTACCCTAAATTAGGTTAGATCAATAAAAAGAGAGGATAGCCAGTAAAGTTGGAAATTTTGAAAAATAGATTTTTAGTGAAATGTATTCCATACAAAATTTATGGTGCATTTATGTGAAAGTGGTTTCATAGTCATTGCTTCCCTGAAATGCAGTTTTAACTAGGAATCCTGTTTCTTTCTAGCAAACCTAAGCTGGTACCAATGACAAGATGTGATGAACAAATAACAAAATATTTACTCAAGATTTCTCTGGGGGAGGACTCCTTCTTCATGCTTAACTAGTGTGGTTAAGTGCAAAAGCTAGAAGTTACCATGACCCAACTAATCAAAGGACTTCATCCCTCAGGCCATAAGGATTGCTGTATAACAAGCATGTCATTCACTGTAGACCCCCTGGATAGGTTCCCAGGACTTTGATGGAACCATGGAGGTGGAGATTATGTTTTCTCACTGAATTCTTAAAAGTCAAGGCAATGTTAAGTTTAGAGTTTCTTGGAGGATTTTTTTTTTTTAAGTAAAGCCACATCAGGGAAAAAATCAAATGTAGGAGATTGTGTGATTGTGAAACTATTTGAGACACTAGTTTCAGATACTCTTGAAGTCAGGCACATTCCTGGGTGTTTAGACAAGAGTTTTGTCATTTGCAACTAATCAATTTCTAATTATCATTCTGAGTTATACCATTTCTTCTGAACTTGATTATTAAATCAGATCTTCCTGCCACTCAAGCTTGTGTATTCCACCTTCCCTGCCTTCCCCTAACCTTCACTACCATCCCTTAATTCTGGGGACAAGCAATCATTTACAGGTTGGACTCTGCACTATTGTACTTTTCATTGAGGCCAAAATTTTGAATATGATTTCAGTGATCTCAGACAAATCTAGCCATCAATCCTCCTATGAAGCCCCAAAATATTTTATCTAAGACAGTATCTGCAAACATTGGGTGTAAAGGGCCAACTAGAAAACATTTTCAATTTTGTGAGTTACACCATCTGTTATGACAACTCACTGTTGTTATTTTAGTGTGAAAATACTGACAGACAATACGTACATGAGTGGATAGTTTGTGTTCCAATACAACTGTGTTTACCAAAAGAGGGAGTTAACTATATTTTGGCCTTCAAATAATAATTTGCTTGCCCTGACTAAAAGATCCACCAAAGGGCATTGTCAGATATAAGAGAAGCATTGTCAGATTATTGTAATACCTCAGCTAACTCTGAGCCTAGTGAAAGTTTTTGATTTATAACTTCATCTCTTGGGACATGTGTGCCTGTAGGTATAGCCCAAACAGGTCAGTTTATACACTTTTGTAATTTGCATTTGGGATGTATGCATTCCTTAAATTTAAATAAGAAATAATATTATATGCACATTTAAAGAACAAAAAGTTTTTAAGTTTGTCCAATCTTTGCATTTGAAGATATTACCTAAACATTGATTTTCCTCAAAAGTTCAATACCTGTACAGTATTTATTTAATGTTTACCCAATATTGACAAGGTTATTCTTCAAAATTGCTTATTATTTACATTTTGTAACAATGCTTTTGTTGTCGGTTGATCTACACATGACCCTAAAACTTAATCACAATCATGTATTTTGTTTATAAGTCTGAGCATGTCTGGGTGGAAAAGGCTCATTTTCATTCTCTGTGGCATTAGCCTTTGGTTAGAAGCTGTGCAGTCCATTGCCAGTATAGCTGGATGAATTAATACTGGCTGTGAGTTGGAAGCACACTAGAACCAAGGGATGGAATTTCCATTCTGTAAATCAGCTCTTCCATATGGCATGGGTTTCATCTCAGTATGGTGGATATATTGTGTGTCCATTCCTGAAAGGATGAGCCATATGGAAGCTGTATGATTTTTTTATAACCTAGCCTCATCATGTGTCTCACTCTGTTTTTTGAGGAAGTCAAAAAGACCCACCCAAATTCAAATTCAATAGACTTCATTTCTGCTTGGTGGAATGGAAAATGTCTGGAGCAATATATAGGATTAGAAATATAGCAGAAATACTTTTAAAGAGAAAACATAAATCTTGTCAGAGTTTGAATACATTTTTGAGCAAAGAAAACATTTAAACAAAATAGTATGTGAGCAAGGAAACAAAAAATAACAGAAAAATGTAAAGTAAAGATACTAAGATGGAAAAATATTAAATATCTTTAAATCTAGAATGGAAACAAGAACTCTAAATTTACAAACCATGGGCTTAAAAATGTAAAACTATAAGCTGGGCATAGTGGTTTACACCTGTAATGCCAGTTCTTAGGAGGCTGAGGCAAGAAGATTGTGGTGAGTTTGAGACCAGGTTGGGCTACATAGTGAGCTCAAGGTCAGTGTGAATTACACAGTAAGACCTTGTCTCAAAAAAAAGTAGAACTATAAAACTAAAAGAAAGTTTAACATTGATAAATGTGTTATGCTACTTTGTTGAAAATAAAATTTATCAGAAATTATAGCAATAACAACAGCAATACTCATAAAAGCCACCAATTCAGGACATAATTAGTATTGATGATTTCAGGACCTTTAAATATATTATCCTGTGTACAAGAGAAATTATTGTATGAATGAAGAAAAAACTCCATTTAAGAATCCTTTACTGTACTTGCCTTGTAATAAGTGCTAGGAATAAAAGTCCTCAATGATGATGATCCCTGAGTAAAAGAGAAAATTCAAATAGCTACACTATAGCTTGAGGAAAATATTAAAACAAAGAGTGATCTGAAAAACACTTAAAGTGTAAAAGAATCAAGTGATTCTACTAACCGATGAAGACTAAGTGAAGTCTTCAGAAAACAGATGTTGGCCAGGAACAGGTAAGAGGTGACAATGAATACACCATGTGCAAAGGCAGCAATCTAAGGAGGATGTGTAGAAGTAAATATTGAGACCTGTGATAGAACCATGGTACCGTGGCATTAATGTGGTATGCATTTAAGGAGGTCAACCAGTGTAACTGATCATGTACACATGGGTGTAGTCATAGAGAGTCTCAAATAAAATGCTCCTTAGTTTGATGGAAACCTCAAATCCTTAATTTTTAGCCAATCTTTTGGTGTTATGACCAGATATAAATTTTCGATAAGTGTGCTATGGAAGCCCTAGATCAATCAGTATCTTTAACAAGACATCAGAACTTGGATTAAAGCAGGAATAGTGGTAGATAATTCAAGTATAATTTATGAGAAAGAAATAATCAGTCACTGAGAATGATTTAGTGTGGAGAATGAAAAACAGGAGGGCTAATGTCTCCTTTTGTGACTTTGTGTTTATTCCCACAAAAGAGGTGGTATGTAATCTTCCTTCTGTGGGTTTTAGACAAATAGTATTAACACTATATGATAGAATGATGTAAGAGTGCCAGTGTGCCAATTTTGAACCTTGGTCTCAAGAGTTCTGGCACGTTCTTGCTTGTTTTCTGTTATTCTGTCATCAGTATGAGAAGAGCATGTCAAGTCTTACTGTTGCTCCTAGAAAGAGAGTTAGAAACATTTGATGCAAACAGAAACCAAGTCAACTAAGCCTAGGCTAGGTCTTCCCATCCTAACCTGGTTTAACATAGTCTCCAGTCCATGAGAACAGCTGGCTACTGTTTGTTAGCAAGCAATACTTAATTCAACTGCAAGAACAATAATATACAACACATCCTTATATTTATTATAAGAATAACGTAAATTCATATGCAAAGAAGGCTACCTAAGAGACTAAGAGGAAGTCAATGACAATGCAATGATAGTTAACAGGCTTGAGAGTCTGTCATATGCTAAGTTATTTGTTAAGCATTTTTATCATTATAGCAATGTTATACGTAAGTGACACAGAGACAAATTTGGAGAATCTATATTTCCTACTTGTTTTCAGGAGCTTAGTGAGGAGCAGGCATATCACAAAGAATGTTGCCAGCTCCTTCATTCTAATAAGTTCGGCTTCCTGACTGACAGGCT
>RJWT010030485.1:0-14620 GCA_004365215.1 Cuniculus paca | reverse complement strand
ACCTCACTCCCATGACCCCACCACCTTCCAAAAACTCAACACATGAGACTTTTGCTGTGCATTCTGGATCTAAACCATAACATATGCCCTGATACCATCATCCCTGGTCCCCTCCTCTCTCCTCCGAGTAGGCGTGGCGTCCTGCATCTCCACGAGAGCAGCGGAATTCACGACATTGGCCTGCCCCAGTGGCAGCTCCTGCTCTGTCTGATGGTTGTTGTCGTCATCCTGTATTTCAGCCTCTGGAAAGGAGTGAAGACGTCAGGAAAGGTAATACCTCCTAGTTTCTCTATTTGGTCTTGAAAAAAAATATTTTTCAGCTATAACCATATGGTTGTTGAAAAGCCAAGTTGGAATTAGGATCCCAAGCCTGGGGTCATCCTGAAATCTGCCTCTTACTAGGAAAAGCATATCCTTTTCCTAAGCCTGAGTTCCCCTGCCAGCAGGAGTGGATGCAAATAAATCTGGACTCACTGTTTCCTTCTAAAGCTCTGTGAAAAGCCGAGATCAGGGAATGGGGTACTACCAAGGACCTTGAGCCAAAGCCTAAAGCTACTGTCGACATGTCTTTGATATATTTTGAATTCTGGACTAAAACTTCATACAAATGTTGCAGTCTATTCTGAAATATAACCATTTCCTGTGCTATCAAATCAACAAGTCCTCCTCCCTTAAATTTTTCAGTATACAAGAATGCTCCAGAAGATATCTAGATTCATGCTTTGGTTTCATGTTTCCTTAAACACTGTCCAAAGCATGACCAAGGGTCTAGGTGGTTTGGAGAAAAGAACACAGGGTCAGATGACCTGTGAGGAACAGTAGAAAGGTGTCATTCTGAACTTGGGTGATACTGTTCTCTAGTGGTCAACCTGTCAGAATTGGGTACATTAAAGAATCGCTGTGCAGATTCTTAGTCTAAGGAACAACAAGGGAACAATGACCAACTGGGACCCTGTGGGGCCTAGAACTTGAAGATACAGCAGGGAATTGTGCTTTCCAACATTTTAATTAGCTATTTCTGTGTATCAAACCACCCCAAAATGTAGTGGCTTAAACAATGACCATATTTTTGTCTCTGATGATTCCAGGAGTTGACTGGGGTGAACTGGGCAGTCCTGCTCTGCATGGTATTACTTGGGCTAACTCTTGGGTCTTAACTGTCTGGCACAATTTAAATGGTGCACACACATTGCTGGGGGCTGGTACTAGCTGGGAGCTGTCAATCGAATACTTTGCATTGTCTCCATGAAGCCTTTCAAGGTTGCCTCTCACAGTGTGGCAGCTAAGTTCCCACAGCATGTTCCATGCAGGAAACTCCCAATGTGCATTATCTCTGCTAATTTCTGCTTGCATCATTTTTATTATTGTCTTTTCCCAGTGACCAAAGCATGCCTTGTGTTAAAGCCTAGAGTTTATGTGGGAGGGAAATACACAGAGACATGAGTTCACAAGGGCATCACGAGTAACTGGCTTTGAAAAGGAAGGATGTACATCAGGGTTTTTTGTGATGCTCTAGTGGTTTGTCTGTCTGTTTGTTTGTTTGTTTGTTTTTTGTCATGACTTTGAGAACAAAGATTAGGACAGGAGACCAGCAGCCCGTAAGGGTGTAATCTGTCGAGAACCGGAGGTGGAATTTCCAGCAGCATGTTGGGGAGACAGTGTCAGCCCTAAGAAAGTACTTGAACAAAATAAAAATTGGGGCTTGGAGTAGTTCTGGAGTAGAGCAAAACCAATGTAGGATTACTGCTATCCCAAAGCTAGCACAGAATGTCTGCAGTAAATATTTGTTAAAAACTTGAAGAAGGGTGAATAAATAAGTTTGGGAAATTACATCAAAGGTTCTTTGGAATTCAACTTTCAAATATTTATAGACACCAATTATATGTTAATACAAGTGAAACATGAATAAGTAAGATAGATGTTTTCTTCATTGCTTATAGTCAGTGTATATTACAGAGGAGTTGTGAATTAACCCATGTATTGTGTCTCTATTCAGAGACTATGTGTGTCCCATTTTATTATTTACTTATTTATTTATTTGGTATTGGGGATCCAACTCATGACCTTGCACTTGCCAGGCAGGTGCTGTGCCACTGAGCTATATCTCCAGCCCGTGTGTCCCATTTTAAATCAAGATCAATAGTCATAAACTCTATATACTATTATGTGTCTTATATTTTAATTTTAAACTTAATTTTACCTTGGAAATGATTTTGCATTAGGTGGCCAGGTTCTACCTTAGTCGAAATACAAACTCTGTGCTTTTAAACTGTCACTGAGTCAATTTAGCATTTTATCACAATTTAAAAATATGTAACAGTCTACCTAATAAAAGTGTATCACATACATTAATGTGAGAGATGTCTTGTGGAATTGTGTTTGTTGTAGCCATCTGTGTGTTGATATGCAGTTTCACATGAGAGAGAAAGTATTCCTTAACATGGGTCATGGTCAAAAAGTGTGAGATACTGCATTAGTGGATTAAGCTCTTTCAACTGAGACACTTTGCAAAGATTATGGAAAAGATGGTATTTGTGCTGGATCTGTAAGGACAGATATGGGTCAAGAAGAGGTTCTCAATGGAAGGAACTCAGCAAAGCCACAGAGGTGTGAAAGCCCCAGACTAGCATTGTTCCATACTCTCTGTGGCTCTCTTGGTTGTGAGAAGCAGGGCTCTTGGCCTCTGGCGAGGCCCCAAGGTGAGTCACAGCCCACCTGTGCAGAGCTCCCATCTGCCCTAATAACGCAGCCCAACGTTAAGCTCCCCACAATTTTTGGCAAAGGGATAAAACCTACCCCATCTAGTTTTGCAATCCCAGAGCAGAGTATAAGTAGTCTGCTGGCTGAGTGGTGCTACAGAGGGACCCAGGGGAGTGTCATGAGAGGCGGGGCCATAGTGTTATACTAGGGAGGTCCCCTCATGTGGAAACATGAGGGGTGAGTAACATGCCTTTGCATGAGCCAACTGAAGCCACAGGCCACATTTTGCGTAAGTCCCCAGTGTTCTGGCAGTTGAGCAGGAAAAGGCCCTAGGCAGTCCATGAGGAGGGTATTTCTAGAATGAGGAGCTTCACCGAGGACATTCCTATGCCCTCTCTTTAATTGCTTTCATAAACTGGCTCATGAGAATGCCAAGAGTGTTGCTTATTTCTTCCCAGAATGTGTCTGGAACAGGACACCAGGCTTTCTTTAGCAGGCTTCCATAGCCTCAGAGCCAGCCTGAAATGACTTGCAAATGTATACACTTCCCATTTTGGCAAGAGAAGACTGAGCTCAGGAAGAAGCAGATGTGCTGGTCCCTGAGATGGTCTGGGCTGGGGTACAGTGTGAGCCAGGGACAGAGGTTACTCCAAATCACACTGACAATCATGCTGGCCTATTGAATACCTCAGTGTAGAGTGAGCTCTGAAGCAGTACAGTATTTGCAATGCTGAGCCCTCCGAATCACCAGAGTCCCCACCCACTCTGTTTTTATACTGGTGTAAACTTTGAGAAACCTCAGGCTTCCCTCTGCGTAGAGATTAATGAAGATGACAAAGCTGGCTGGGATCCCACCTCTGCCTACTTCACTGCTAACCTTTAGGCTATCAAGGGAATAGAAATAGATCGAATTGGGTTTCTGAATGCTGGCAGAGTTGGTGAAACTGAAAAAAGGGAAAGCCAGACTGATTCAAAGGAAACCTCAGTTCCATTTAATAAATAAGTAGTTTTGTCACTTTCATATTTGCATCATGATTCTAACCAAGACTTTCCACTACTGTTGTCAATACAGGTTGGTTCTGGCTCTTTATCTCTATCTCCATCTCTGTGTCACTCCAGTACTGGGAATGGACCCAGGTGCTTATCCATGCTCTATAAGTGCCTATCATTGAGCTGCATTTCCAATCAATGCTGGCCTTGAAACTGCAATTCCCCTCCTTCAGTCTCCCAAATATCTGGGATTATAGATGTGCCTAGCTGTGCCTGATTCATTGTCTTTTTTATCTAAAGCTTAAAGTTGGATGAAGTCTGAGTTCTCGTGGCCATAGATACATTGAGAGATGAAAGTTTGAGACCAGAGAGGCATGGGACAGAGCTGAATAGAACTCAGATGTCCCTTTTCTTCACCCAGTGTGCATACACAGCATGTATGAGCATGAGTGAGCTGTTGCCCAAGAATCTAGGAGTCATACATTTGACACAAGGTCTTAGACAGCTGAACTCACATCTGCCATCAATTCTGAGAACCTTCCACAAGACTTGAATGGTTTAACTCTAAACACATACACACAGTCAAAACAAACTCCCCCTTCTTGATGCTTGACTGTAGTCATAGCTCAGTCATTTCATGATGTGTTTCTTTAGGAAAGTGAATCCACACTGGAATCTCACACATAGTCTATTCATGGCCACCTTCAGGCCTCATGGGAGATTCCCTGAAGTGAGAACACAGTTGGGGTGTTGTTTTTTGATGGGAGGAGTGTTGTCACACCCAGCCAGCTGGACTGGGCGGTGAGGCCAGAGTGCAGCTGTTGACATGAGTTGTAGGGGACCACAGTTAGTTAGAACCATCACAAGGCTACATAAGAGCTCTTCTTTGTATCTGTTGCCAAGGACTTAGACCATTTATCTCAGTTGGAAGATTGAATCTGAGATCAATGTGAGCTCACCCAACTGCAACAGCTTCATTTTCCAGGACATGTTTCCCTCCTCATTTGTCATTGGCAGTTTGTCCTCCCTGTTCTTGACCTCCTGAAAAATAAATACAAAAGGTTGAGTCCACAAAGAATTTCATAGAACAAGGCAGTGATAGAGGAACAAGTGAATAATGGAGCGTTCTTTGATTTCCCCTAAGCCCAGATATGACCACTCCTGATGTGTCTACTGTCTTGTTGACTCATTTTCTTATACACTCCCTTGTCCATGTGTTCATTCTTTGACTAATTCAGTCATCTACTAACCTTGTGACTTATCACCCACCCACTCATCCATATGTCCATCCCTCCAATCACCCACCACCTATCTATCCACTTCAAACATCTACCATAAAACAATGACTAAGCAACCAACCATCCATTCATCTATTTAACAAGCACCTGTGTGACTGTCCAATTATTTATCCAACAAACATTTTAAAGGACCTATCTAGGTTGAATAAAATGTAGGAATTTTCTTTTAAGGGGCTCATGATAAACAAGGAAACAAGATAAATCCTAATCTTTAAAGATAGGTATGGAAAACATGACTCTACTTTCTACATCTCAGTTTTTGTGTTAAGCCCCTGTCTTTCTAACCTGACAAAGAACTTTATTTACCCTTGGTCATATTTCAAGACTTTCATTTTCTCCCCGAGGGGAAGTGTGAATGCACTTGGGACAGCACAATGCCAGAGTGTTGTGGGAAGGAACCATCCTGTCCTTAAGATATGCTTCTGCTGAGTCTTCCTTGGGTCTGACTCCTCTGGCCCTGATATGATTTTTCTGATTGGGTTACAGTCATTTATTCTGCAAGGCTTCTCATGGCTGCATCTATCTATGACAAAGTCTTTAACCTTGGTTATATGTTGACATCAACTGAGGAGATTTTGAAAAATATTGATGTTAAGGCTTTGTCTTATGCCAATTAAATTAGAAACTTTAAAGACTGAAAACTGAGCTTTACTTTCCTCTTCTTCTTCCCCTTCCCACTCTCCTCTTCCTCCTCCTCCACTTTTTTTCTTCCTCTATCTCTTCTCTTTCTCTTCTCCTCTTCCTCTTCCTTCTTCCTCTCCTCCCTTTCTCTTTTGTGATACTGAGGATCCTTTCTCAGCCTCCTGGGTAGCAGGATTGCAGGCATGTGCCACCATCCCTCGCAGCACTTTACATTCTTACCAATAACTTCTCCCAGAGTACCAGATATGTAGCCACAGCATGAAGAAAGAGTGAAAAATCCACTTAAACTCCACTGTCCCTATCTTCCTTCTCTTTCCCCCAATTTGGACATGGCAGTGGATGGAGCTCTCCTTCTCAGTCTGAGGAAAATTGCTTCCTTTTTGTGTTTCTGGTCACCAAAAATGTTCTATCTGTCTATCTATCTATCTATCTATCTATCTATCTATTTCCTACCAAGATAGGCAATGACCAAAGATTCTGTTTCTTGGACAATGTTAAGGAGTGCATGTAATTAGGTGAAGAAAAGGAAAAGAGGGGCACAGAGAGAGACAGACAGAGAGACAGAGAGAGACAGAGAGAACAAAAATTATACATAGCATGCATGCCTGAGATGTAAGCACTCTTGGAGATTGAGGCAGGAGAATCACAAGTGTGAGCACAGCCTGGGCAACTTAGCAAGACTTTATATAAAAATATAAAATAAAAATTAAGAAAGGCTAGGAATGTGTGAAGGTCCTGGGCTCAATCTCCATTACGGGGGTAAAAAAAGACAGGTGCAGCAACCAATACCAATGGTGTGATGGATGCAAGACTGCTAGGGAAAAGGGAAAGCAAAAGTGTGGGTGTGCTAGCTCTACCTGAATCAATTTAAGAAGGTCAAGAAAGGCACTTTTCAGAGGCAGGGGCATCTTCTTTGTGATCTTCACTTGCATCTCAACGTTATTCTGCAAGTGCCTGACTTATTTGGTTCTGAGCCTCCCTACAACGTACCTATGTCTATTGACTTTTCTGTCCCTGCCTCTGGTTTCAGGGCCTGCCTGGAAATATAGCCTGTGGCATGTAGGTTGGGTGAAGGAAGGTGGTGGGAAGGCATGATGGTCTCTTTGGGGAAGGACCCTATTTCCCTCTCAAGATCCCCATTACCTACTACCAAGTGACAGGTGGGATGAGGCTGTCACAGCCAGCTTGTGCTTTCCACAGGTGGTATGGATCACGGCCACGCTGCCTTACTTCGTGCTGTTTGTGCTCCTGGTCCATGGCATCACGCTGCCTGGAGCCTCCAATGGCATCAGCGCCTACCTGCACATCGACTTCTACCGTCTGAAGGAGGCCACGGTCAGTATCCAGTGACCACACAGCCTTGGGCCAGGGTGGTGGGAGGCTTCTCAGTAGGGGCTGATGATGGAAAAATCTGTCTTCAGCTTTGTTGCAAACTTGGAGTTAGCCTTGGAAAAGATTCCTCTCTGAACAGGAGCTTCTTCATGAAACCAGTGCAGAGTTGCACTGAAAGTCTTCATGAGTCCATTTGGTTCTGATGGTTTGGCCTTCTGTGATTCCATTTGATGGCCTTCACAAACCGCTCTTGCAAGGAGAGCCATATCCCATTAAGGGGACATCATATCCTTGGAACTTATTCCTGTCTTGTGCCCACAGCATATTAGCCCATATCAGCTACTCTTGCCTTATTTCTATTCTTAACTCCCAATACTGGCCTTTGTCACCATCCCATGCTGTCTTTGTAAAGAGCAGTCTCAGCCACGAGGGAGACATGGGTATGACACCTGTGTCCTACAGCAGCCTCCTCTGGCTCACAATCCTGCCCAGAGGTCCAAATTGTAATGAAGGAGGGGGAATTTGATAGCAGAATCCAAGGTAGCAGGGTGAGAGTGAGAGTAGAGACCATCACATCTTCCAGTAATGGTTAAACTTTTTTATAGCCTCCTCTTCTGGTTCCCATAGGAAGAAAACCTCAACATTTTTTTCCCGTACAACTCTCAAGAGATTCTTTACATTTTATCTGAATTCACAATGATACTGGCAGGCAGGAGCAACATGGACCAGGAGGGAAGCACCCCAGTATGCTGCCCCCATGGTTCAAGTCTCAGTGCATCACTGTCCTAAACCAATGACCAAGAGAAAACTTATTTCACTAGTAACTGTCAGAAAGATAACAGAACATAAGGCATGGGCCAGTCTTCAGGCTTGTGAAACACAGCAGACTTCTGTTTGTTCTGCAGTTGTTTAGCTTCTCCTAGTCATTCAGATGTGTAGAAATGAAACTGTTGGTGTAGTCTCAAGGGGGCAAATCTACTTTCCTTTATCAAGTTGCTCCTTTCATTATGCTGTTTGCAAAGTTGAAGAAACCTTGAACAATGAAAGTGGGGAAATGACAAAAATCAATTGCAGCTCTTAGCTGGGATGGTGTAATTATGCTCCCAGCATATAATTGAGGAAACTGAAATATTAGAGAGATGAAATTGACCAGGGATAACCAGTGAGACAGAGAAACTGGAGAGGGGCTCAGGTCTTCAGACTTTCAGCCATGTGCTTTCATCACCAAAATGATGGAACAAGTAAATCTCATTGCTTCCCCAAGACCCTCTTCCACAGTAACCACTATCTGTGTGCTAGTAGAGGTCTACTATGAATAATTTCTCCTTTCTGTAAATGTTTTCTCCCAAAACTCCCGAAATAGACAGACCTTTTACTATTGTCCCATCAACATTCTAGCTTAGAACTTTCGGTTTGATTGCTTTCTTTGAAAATCAGAATTTTATAGAGCCAGGGATCTAGCTCAGCGGTCTAAGTGCCTGCCTGGCAAGCGCAAGGTCATGAGTTCAATCCCCAGTACTGCAAAAAAAAAAAAAAAAAGAAAATCAGAATTTTAAATTGATTCAGTGAGTTCCTCCAGGGAACTCATGAATACCCCAGGCTAGGAGATTCTAAGGAGAACCTAGCCTGTCTTGTGGGAAAAGGCAGTTTCCAAGACTGACCATCTCTGCTTCAGACCACATTCCTTCTTTTTAGAGTATTCCCTGGGCTTTTCAGCTCTTGCCAAGCACTGAGATAGTGCACATATGTATGAAGAAGAGAATAATGGCTTTTGTCTGCTGGTTTCAGGTGTGGATTGATGCTGCAACTCAGATATTTTTTTCCTTGGGGGCTGGATTTGGAGTCTTGGTTGCATTTGCCAGTTATAACAAATTTGACAACAACTGTTACAGGTAAGTATCTTTTCAGAGCTGTGGAAAACTGAATCTTGGGTACTGATCCTTTTAGGGTCAGGAGAGAGGACTATGATTGATGTGAAAGCCAACTATCCTTGCACAAATCAAATTTTCTTCTTTTGAGCCATCCTAGGCATTCTCTGAACTGTGGTATGGTTTATGGGCTTCTAATGAGCACCATTTACTCCAGGATGCCTCCTTAACAGAGTGTATTCATCAGCTTTCCCATGACCTGGAAAAAGTACCCAACACCTACAACATAAAGGAGTACAGGTTTAATTTGGTTTACAGGTTTAGGGGTTCCGTCCATGGTTGGTTGTGTCCAAGACAGAAACTACATGGTAGAAGGGCATTGTGAAGGAGAGCCATTCACTATGGCAGCCAGAGAGGAAAGGAAGGATGTGGGGACAAGAGTACATCCTTCTAAATCATGCCACCAATGACCTAAGTCTTTTAACCAGACTCTACCTCCAAATGTATAAGATATTTTGGGGGATATTTTCCATTTAAACCATAACACAAAGATGCCAAGTTGAGAAAGGTGATGTCACTATGGTCAAGATATCACAGAGATCTGTACCTGGGACAGAGAAACACAGTGTGGCTTTCAGAGAAAATGGTGCCATCTGATTATCCATTAGATGTTCCGGCAGTCAGAATAATCAGGCTAGTGAAGCCTGGCTTTGTTGGAGGTAAGATTGAAGGACAAACAGGGAGTCAGAAATTTGTTACCAACCAGATTAATAAACATTTAGTGCTGCCTCCTACAGGTTCAGTGCTGTGAGGGTTTCAAAGATGGGCAATTTGGGTCCACCTTCATCACCCCATCCTAGCAGTAAGGCAGAATCAGTGTTTTTGATACAAGAAAGCGTAGGATGAGTGCATAAAGTAGGACAGCCTTCAGGAAGTAAGGAAATAGGGTGGCTGACTCTGGTAGGATACTAGTAAGAGCACAGAGGTATATTTGAGGCAAAGCTCAGAGACTAACTAGGATTATGATAGGCAGGCATAGAATGGATGGCATGTGTGGCGAGAAACAGCATGAGGAAAGGCAAACACAGGTGGTGTTTGTGGACTGGCAAGTTGACTACTTTGGTTTATTCAAAGAAATTACATTGGGAGTCATGAAAAATAAGCCTAGATAGAAGGTCTTCTTAGCAAGGATTTTAAATGCCAGGCTGAAGAGTTGGGAGACCTTGGGGAGCCATGGAAAATTTGCTTAATGGGACTGATGAATTGATTCTCAAATAAGAGTCTGGTGTCAAAGACTGATGTCAACATATTCCATCAATAAGCTATCCACCTACTTCCTGCACAAGCAGGTTCTAACCAAGTGATGGTAGGGCCTGGGTCCATATGGCAAAGGGAAGGGGGAAGGAGAGCTGGCATTTGAGGCTGGGTCTAGACTGCAGTTTCCATAGAGGGTCAGTGGTCCACAGGCAGGTTTGGGGTGCGAGAGTCAAGTCAACTTGAACCAGCAGCATTTCTTTCCCTCAGGGATGCCCTGCTGACCAGTACCATCAACTGTGTCACCAGCTTCATCTCTGGGTTCGCCATCTTCTCCATCCTTGGTTACATGGCCCATGAACACAAGGTCAACATTGAGGACGTTGCCACTGAAGGTAGGCAGGCAGAGTACTTTGGCCTCAGTCAAAGAATGATAGGCTTGAAAAGCCACCTGATTCCTGATTGCACAGCTCTTCTGTGGCTACAGGACTGTGAAAGCTGATAAGAGAGATTCCACACAGCCTGATTGATGGGCTTTCCCTTGGGTATTTCAGTGGATATTCTAAGCAATCCTGAGCCCTGGGTGTGTAACAGAATTTTCCTCTGTGTCTGTCTGGGAGAAAAGATTTTGTTGTTCCCATTCTACCAGCACCTGTGCTAAGCAGTTGACATGTCTTAGTCCATTTTCTGGTGCTACTGCAAAATACCTGAGGTCGAGTGATTTATACATGAAAGAGGTTCTGTTAGTTCACATTTCTGGAAGTCCAAGAGCTTGGTGCCAGCCTCTGCTGAGTTCCTGGTGAGGGGTGAGGGCAATACACAGCTCAGCTCATAACCAAGAAGTAGAAGGGAAAATGTCGGTGTGTAGGAGAGGCCAAACACATAGAGTGGTCTCACCTTATATCAATTCATTGTCAATAACCACTCTCTAGACAGCAAGAACTCATTTCCACAAGAAAAGCATTAATCCCTTTAACAACCTAGTGACCTCTTCATAGCCTCATCCCCTCTCTAACTTGCTTCACTGGAGGCAAAGCCTCAACATGAGATTTGGTAGAGATAAACTGTGTTCAAACCATAGAGACATACTTCTGTTTAGTTCTTTCAATGCTGTGAGGTAAGTGTTAGTAGATTTGAAACCTTTAATTCGAGGGCCTTTGGGGGACGTAAAGATTGAAACACTTGCACAGGTGAACTGAAAGTCTGAATTGGATTCCTCTGTAGACTGTTGGTCTGCAGTGCCCACAAGTGTTCTGGGGCTTGCTGGGAGCTAACTGGGCCTTGGAATGCTCCTCTATCACCTGCAGCTCTGATCAACAGTCCCAGCCATTGATGAGGTCCTTGATGTTTCTTACAGGAGCTGGACTTGTGTTCATCCTGTATCCAGAAGCCATTTCTACCCTGTCAGGATCTACATTCTGGGCCATCCTCTTTTTCATCATGCTCCTGACTCTGGGCCTTGATAGCTCAGTAAGTGACCCTGCTCAGGACAGCCCCACCCCTACTATGGTCCTAACCCTCACCTCGACACACACAGAGTACTCAGCCTAAAGTTCCCACCGTTTGGACTCCTGGTTAGCAGCTTTTTCCAAAGGCCCTACAGGGAAATGGGTCTTCCTTCAAAAAGATAAGATCTAGTCAAAGTCAAGAACCAATGGTAGCTCCATTAGCAACATGAAAATCAAAATCAGAAGGGACTTAAGATAAGTTAGCCTAACACTGTCTTCTTGCAGACAGAGAAATTCAGAGAGGACACATGTACTTGTTCTTTGGGCCTTTTCTCATTCATTTAGAGCTCACCATTAGAAAGCAACAAAGATACTTTAAACCTCATTCGTTTCCTAGATCCTTTTATGTTACCCATATGTAAGTATAGATTTTCTGACATCTTCTGTCCGTGTCTACAGTTCAAGGCTTGCAAAAAGTTTTTGTGTAAGGCTTCCCAACAGTTTCCTCTCCCTGTCTTTGCCTTTCAATTGGTAGGTCACAGGCAGCAGTGTGTTGGGAAGGAGTCAGAGGCTGCTTTCAGGCTCCTAGGGAAGAATCCTGGTTTTAATGAATAAGATCTTATAAGAGGGGGAGTGTGGGTCGTGCTCACTTCTTGTGTGCCCATAGCAGTGGGCTGTGACACCCTTTCAGACTCGAAGTCTTGGGTTAGAGGTGACCGCTTTGCTTGATTATTGGGAAAATAGCCAAAAGTCTTGGGGTGCTTCTTTGGTAGATGTTTGCAGAAGGCCCTATTTACATTCAAATGCATCACCTGTGTCCCTTCACCCTTTATTAGCTTATCAGTCCCCTTGGAGGCTGAGTGAAAGCAGGAGGCAGGTACTCGTGACTAGGAACATATCAGAATTCAGTTATCTCTTCACCTTTCTACCCACTTTCAAAGGTTGAGAAAGGGTAGAAAAATGAAGAGAGGATGGGGAGAAAGGCAGGGACCAGGCAGTAGCTAGGGTACCTGAGCCCCAGGCCTCAGCATGTACTTGGCAGTTCCTCATTTCTGCTTTCCATCTGCCTGGTTCTCTCCAGATGGGAGGCATGGAGGCGGTCATCACAGGCCTGGCTGATGACTTCCAAGTCTTGAAGAGACACCGGAAACTCTTCACACTGGGCGTCACCCTTAGCACCTTTCTTCTGGCCCTGTTTTGCATAACCAAGGTGAGGGTTTGGGCCCTGGGTGACCTGGAATGTCTCAGACTGCATTTCAGTAAAGTTAAGGCATTTCCAGGCTTGGAGCTGGGGTGCCTAGGCCAGGCCTGTTTCCCTCTGGGTGGACCCAGGGCTCTCTCTTTCTGCCTCTTTGCCTGTAGGCTGCTTATTGATTTGGGGCTGCAAGGATCCCTTTGAAATTCAAATCACTGTATACAGGCTAAAACACCTATATTTTGATCCAGTGGCTTCCAGAGGCCTTAGAATGCAGCTCAAACCCTGTCACCTGAGGTCTCAGACAGTTCTGAACAGGTGGGGCAAGAGATAGGTAAGAATTGATGGATGCACCAGTCAGGGACCACTTCTAGTCAAAGATGGCCTCACGTCTTTTCTTTCCACGGCCAGGGTGGAATTTACGTCCTGACTCTACTGGACACCTTTGCGGCAGGCACCTCCATCCTCTTTGCGGTACTCATAGAAGCCATTGGAGTTTCCTGGTTTTATGGTACGTGAGTGTGTCACAAAGCCTTGGTCCCCATGCTCGTGGAACCCTTTAACCTGGAGACACAAAAGGCCCTGTGTTCCCAGGGCAGCCCCTGGATCTCCAGAAGTGAGCAGGCTGCCTATTGAGGACAAGTCTTCCTAACCTCAGTTCATCTTTAAACATATTCCCTTCAATTGGAGGCTACAAAAACTTCTGAAGGCACCCACTGTCAGCCTCGGGAAGGAACCCAAAAAAAGCTGTCCTGAAGTCATGGAATTTTATTCTAGCATAGGGTTTCCAGATTTAACAAAATGCAGGATGTCCAGTTAAACCTGAATTTTAGATAAAAAAGGAATAATTGTTTTTGGCATGTGTATGTCCCAAATATTGTATAGGACATACTTATGTTACTGTTTTCCCATGACAGTATTTATCTGAATTATTAACTGCATACCTTTATTTTGGTAAACTTATTCTAGAGCCAAACTGAGAAAATATTTTACAAACTGAATTGTAATTGTTCACCTCCCTCACCCTATATAAGACCCCAATGTTAGTCTTGCATCTCCCCTCCCCGGGAAAGGATTAGGAAGGGAGGCAATGTAAGAACTTGAGCTCTTCTCTGCGATTGCAGTCCGGATTTTCCATGTGCCTACACCTATGGGTACAATGACCGCGTATACAGAGCTGTCATTTTCCAACAAGGGCGGGCAAGAAGAAAAAGTTGGGATTCTGAGCGAGGGCAACTAGACTCTGTAGCCTGAGGCAAGCTCCCTTCACACTGATTTCCCTCTTACAAGTTAATTGGGGTGAAGCATAAACAGTGACACTGTCCTTGATTTTGTCCTCTTCCTTGTTCTGAATCAACTAAGTGTTGGCCCCCATTAGCAGATCACTGCCTTGCTGTCCACCTGAGGACCAGAACCTCAGGGCTTCTGGGCCATGGGTCTGTGTGGGACACTGTAATGAGCCCTTTCTATGTGGACAGGTGTGGACAGATTCAGCAATGACATCCAGCAGATGATGGGGTTTAAGCCGGGCCTGTACTGGAGACTGTGCTGGAAGTTCTTCAGCCCCGCTTTCCTCCTGGTGCGTAGCTTGTGTCCAGGGAGTGTTCATGGTGGAGCGGGGTGGAAATATTGGCTTCTTAGGGGAGGAGGCACTGGTATCTAGAAGATCTGGCCACGTGGACAGCAGCACTGGGAATCTTAGCCTGTTGGTTGCTGCCGTGGTGGGCTTCTACCTTATCAGGGGTCTCTGGGCTGGGGCCAAGGCCCTGGGATACTTGCACTAAAGTCACAATTCTGTTCTTACTCTTCTTTCCTTGTGCCCTATCATCTTTCCCTCCTTTTGAGTATCATTTGCTTCTTGAATTCTTTTCTCTGTGTCTTTTCTCACTTTCT
>RJWT010030484.1:0-14625 GCA_004365215.1 Cuniculus paca | reverse complement strand
CAGATGGTAAATGATAGTAACATGAGGAAGACAAGGAGGGAACTGGGTCCACTGGAGCCAGGCAAATCTGAAGTGTGAATTGAAGCCACAGAGAGAGTGGGTTTCTTCTTCAATGAAGAAGGTGGTACACAGTGATGCCTTCTCCCTGAGATGGGAGTCACTGTACGAGAGGAGTGGTTCAAACCTGTGGACACACAGTGATGGCTGGCAACCTCAGAGGCCTTCACAGAGAGATGCAGCAGTGGAGAGGAGCAACAGAAGTGAAGGAATGCGTTAGCTGGCAGAGTGCTGAGGACTCAGTCCTCTTTTGCAAGACAGCAATTGCCTGGGAGCCATCTAGGAGAAAGGCAGGCTGAACTCAGAACTCAAGAGCTGCCAGTGGCTCTATATAGCGGCTCCCAGCTGGGCTGAGGCCTGTGGGAGGTTGTTGATGACTACAGGTCAAATAATTCTGGTCTTGGCAGGAAGCTGCAAGCTCACTGAGTCTATGCACTACCCCACCTACAAGCTACTGCTGGCTTGCTGGGATAGATTGGCAGGAATCAAGACTTTATCTCCACACATTGTCAGTCAGTGACAGTACAGACAAACCTGGAAGTGGAGTTTTGTCTTTTCACTCTCCCTTTCATTTTGTTGTTGTTTTTATTGGTGTGGTTTTGTTTTTTGTTTTTTGCCTTTTGTTTTTGTTTTTTTCTCCTTCATTCCTTGATCTTTTTTTTTTAATATGAATATGAACATGGTTTATAGCCTCTTTGTGGTTATGGTTCTCTTATGTTCTTTTGATCTCTTCCTTCACTCTTTCCCTCGAGTCTTCTGCACCAGTTTCCCCAAGTTAGCATGATCTCCCTTTGTCCTCCAACCTTACCTCTAATCTCTTCCTCTTCTTGCACTTCTCTATTTTCCCCTTAACCCATTTTAAATTTTAACCCTTGATTGAAGAGGTAAAATCTCCCAATAGACTCAAAACCCAAAACCAGCTACACCTGGAAGATAGCTCAGAGAAGTAGTCACTACCTAGGGGTTCTACATACTATCAATAAGCAACCCACCATAGGCAATTTACAAGCATCACCCCAGGAATTAAACTAAAAAAGAAAAGTAAATAAGAAGACCCTTAAACAAAATGCAATCCCTGACATTACCAAAGGCAAACCCAGGGAGCAATGAGATGGGATGATCCAAACGCCTCCCACCTGGCCTCCCTGAAGTGATAGCAGCAAAGCAATTGAATGAGGCTCTGGAGAAAATCAAATCAGAAAAAAATCAAATCAGAGATGGTGTCCACAATGAAGATCATGCTTATTGGCTCTAGAGTAGATACAGAAAAATAATTATGAAAGCCATGAATTCTCAGCATAAGAAAAAAATGGAATCCATAAGAGATTCAAGCAGATATCCAGGAGAACAAAAATTTCATTGAAAGTATTCGAAGGAGATTAAGCTAATATGCATTCTAGATCTCAGATACAGAAGACAGGCTTGCAGTTAGTGATCATGAAAAGAAAGATTTCTTAAAAATAGCAAAGGACCATAACAAATCAACCCAGCAACTGTGAGTTGAGGCAAAGAAAATACTTTGAAGTGGATTATTTTCAAGGAAAACTCAGGAGATAGTACAAATGATATGAAAAGTGTTTACAGATGTCATGGAAGAAAACTTCCTTGGTGGAGAAAAAGAGTTGTCATACAGATAAGTGAGGAAATAGAACTCCAATTAGCCATGATCAAAAAATAATCTACAGCCAGGCGTATCATAGTCAAAGTTCCAGAAATTCAACACAAGAATAGAATCTTAAAACTGTTAGGGAAAAGAAACAAATCAGGTACAAAGGAAAGTCCATCAGAATCACAGCTGATTTCTCAGCACAAACCCTCAAGCCAAGGAGAGCTTGGAGTGAAGTATTACAAATTCTAAAGGAAAACAACCTTTAACTCAGTTAGATGTACTTTGCAAAGCTATCTTTCAAAACTGATAGAGAAATATGATACCTCCATTACAAAAACATCTGAGGAAACTTGTGACCACCAAACCAGCACTCCAAAATGTTTTGAAGGACATTCTAGAAAGAGATAACAAGTACTACAACTCCAAGAACCCCAACACAAGGAATCCACTAGGCAAGGCAAACAATTAAACAGAGGGAGAGGAATAAAAGAGGGGGGGAACTAACAATAGGAAAATAACATGACCAGGAAAAGTCAATACATATCAGTTATAACCATCAATGTTAATGGTCTCAATTCACCAATCAACAGACACAGACTGGCAGAAAGGATCAAGAAGCAAAATAACCGATAATATGCTGCATACAGGAAACACATTTAACTCAAAGAAAATTCATAGACTGAAAGTCAAAGGATGGAAAACAATACTCCATGTGACAGAAATTCAGATAAAACCAGGGGCAGCTATTCTATTTGCCAACGAAGTGAATTTCAAGCCATGACTGATTAAGAGAAATAAAGAAGGTCACTACATTCTTGTAATGGGAACAATCCAAGAAGGAAGAGGTAAAAATCATAAATATACAACAAATACCAGTGCACCCAACTATATAAAGTAAATGTTAATGGCATGAAAAATCAAATAAGAACTAATGAAATTGTACTGGGGGAATCTCAATTCCCCACTGTCACAAATAGACAGATCAACTAGACAAAAAGTCAACAATGAAATATTAGAACTGAACCAAAATTTTGAATAAATGGACTTAGTAGATATCTATGGAGTGTTCCACCCCACAACACCAGAACACACATTCTATTCAGCTGCACAGAGGATGTTCTCTAATAAAGACCACATACTAGTTCATAGAACATGCTTAAATAAATGTAAAGGAATTGAAATTATCTCATGCATACTATCAGTCTGTAGTGCAGTAAAATTGGAAATCCATGGCAAAAGAAAACACAAGAACTTCATAAACACAAATTAAATAGCATCCTCCCTTAATAACCAATTTGTCACAGATGAAATTAAAGAAGAAATTAGACAGTTTTAACAATTTAATGATAATGACATCACAACATACCAAAACTTATGGGACACAATAAAAGCAATCCTAAGACAGAAATTTATAGCAATAAATTCCCATATCAGGAAAACAGAGCAAGCACAAATAAACAGCTTAATGATGAACCTCAAACTTCTAGAAAAGAATAGGCTAAGTCAAAAGTTCATACAAGGAAGGAAATGATAAAGAGCAAAGCAAAAATTAACACATTGGAGACTAAACAACAATAAAGAGAATCAATGAATTGAAGAGTTGACTTTTTGAAAGATGAAATGAAATTTAAAAACCTTTATCAAAAAAAGGAGAAAAAAAGAGTCAAATTCACACAATTAGGAATAAAAGGATGAGATCACAAAGGACCCTGCATAAATCCAGAAGATCATCTATACCTACTTTGAAACTTATATTCTAATAAGATGAACAATGCAGAATAAATGGACAGACTCCTAGATACATATGAATTAACAAAGTTGTCAAAAGGCTATAAAAAATCCTAAATAGACCAATATCAATTAATGAAACTGAACATGTAATTAAAACTCTACCAACAAAGAAAAGTCCAGGCCCTAACAGATTCACTGTTGAATTCTACAAGAAATTTAGAGATGACCTAACACTACTACTCCTCAAACTCTTTAAAGAAATTGAAAGGGAAGCACTACTCCCAAATTCATCACTGGAAACAAGCATTAGTCTAATACCAAAACCAGAGAAGGGTCCAACTAAGAAAGAGAATTACAGGCCAATCTCCCTAATGAACATAGATGCAAAAGTTCTCAATAGGATACTGGCAAACAGAATGCAGCAAATCATAAAGAAAATTATACAGGATAACCAAGTGGGATTCATCTCAGGGATGCAGGAATAATTCAATACATGTAAATCAATAAATGTAATATACCATATTAACAGAGCAATGAGCAAAAATCATATGATCATCTCTAGATGCAGAAAAAGCTTTTGACAAAGTCTAGCACCCATCCATCATAAAAAGACCCTACAGAATAGATTGAATAGATGGTCTTTATCTCAGTCTGATAAAAGTCATCTATGATAAACCAACAGCCAACATACTAAATGACCAAAAACTGAAAGCTTTCTTTCTAAAATCAGGAACAAGACCAGGATATCCACTGTTTCCACTCTTAATCAAAATAGTCCTGGAAACTTCAGATAAGAAATTAACATGAGAAGGAAATAAAAGGAATAACAATAGGAATGAAGAAATTAAATTGTCATTATTTGCAGATGGCATGATAGCTTACATAGAAAACCCCAAAAACTCCACAAAAAAACTGTTGGATTTAATAAGCAAATTCAGTAACATAACTGGATACAACTTCAACACTCAAAAATTAATAGCTTTTCTGTACAGGAATAACAAACTCACTGAGAGAGAAATTAGGAAAACAGCACCTTTCACAATAGCATTGAAAAAGCAAAATACCTAGGAATTGATCTAACAAAGGATGCAAAAAACCTCTACATTGAAAACTACAGTACACCGAAAAAGGAGATTGAAGAGGATATCAGAAAATGGAAAGATGTCCTTTGTTCTTGGGTAGGAAGAACCAATACAGTGAAAATGACCATACTTTCAAAACTTCTATACAGATTTAATGCAATTCTGATCAAAATTACAATTGCATGTCTCAAAGAATTAGAGAAAACAATCCTAAAAATTCATCTGCAAACAGAAGAGACCTAGAATATCAAAGGCAATTCTGGTCAACAAAGGCAAGGGAGAGGACATCACAGTCACTGATTTGAAATTATGCTATAAAGCTACTGTGACAAAAATGGAGTGGTACTGAAAAAAGCAAAATGAAACAAACAAATAACAAAGATGCAAAGAGCAATGGGACAGATTAGAAGATGCAGAAACAACTCCAAAATGGATCAAAGATGTAAATATTAAAACAGAAACATTAAGTCTGCTGGAAGATAGAATAGATAAAAATCTTGAAGACATGGGTGTAGGTAAAGACTTTATGTATAAGACTTCAATTGCACAGGAACTATCACAAGGCATCAACAATTGGAATATCATCTTATAGAAAAGCTTTTGTATAGCAAGAGAAACAGAGTGAAGAGACAATCCACAATGTGGGAAAAAATGTTTGCCAGCTGTTCCTCAGGCAAAGGATTACTATCGAGAACTTATAAAGAACTCAAAAAATCAGACTTCCCATATTTAAAAACTCAATGCAAAAATGGGCATCTGAGATGAATACACATTTCTCAGATGAAGAAATGCAAACAGCAAGTAAATATAAGCAAAAATGTTCAACGTTACTGGTCATTCAAGAGATGCAAATTAAAACAACAATGAGAGTCCATCTCACCCTAAAAAGAATGTCTATTATCAAGAAATCAATCAATAACAAATGTTGGAGAGACTGTGGCAAAAAAGAAAACCTTTTCCACTGTAGGTGGGAGTGTAGACTGGTGCCACCACTGTGGAAATCAGTGTGGAGATTCCTCAAAAAACTAGGATTCGAGGTCTCATTTAACCCAGCTAATGTTCTTCTGTGTATCTTCTCAGAAGCATTAAAATCATCATACCACAGTGATAAGTGTGCACCCATGTTAATAGCAATACAATTTGTAATAGCTTGATCTTGGAAACAACTCAAATGCCCATCAATCGAGGAATGGGTAAAAATGTTTTTTTATACAATGGAGTGTTACTCTGCCATAAAAAATCATAAACTGGAAACTTCCATGGGTAAATGGATACAACTCAAGACCATACGCATAAGTGAAATAAACCAGATGCATACATGTAAACTTCATATTGTCTCCCAAGTGTAAGAAGCTGAAAGAGTAAATAAAATCCAAAATGCACAATAGATAATGTAAAATGGGAAGAAATTTCAAAAGGAAAGAGAAACTGGGATGGGAGAATGGAGAAAAGAAGGGAAAAGCAAAAGAAAAAAATATACATATATTAGTTAAGATAATTATACTACTAATTTCTCTTAATTCATTGAAAAGAAAGGTGTGTGCCAAGATTGGACAATTGAATACTGATATCTTGTACTCTGAGTAACTAATTTAAAGCTAACAATACACAATGTATTAACCATTGTCACTCTTACTATTTTGTTTTGAAATTACTTATTATTTTGTTTTGAAATTTTGCTTTTTTCTCTTTAAAATAAAATAAATAATAAACATGGGGCAAAATATTAAGATTTTATTCTTAGGAAAAGTTTGGTTACTAGTGAGGTGTCTTGGGGGACTAAGCTTCTCTAAGCAATTATTACCTTTTGTGTGTTTATGTGATGAGGGTTACTAGAGCTGTAGAGGTTAGCAATAAAAAATTTGGAAACTAGAAAATACCTTTGTGTTTTTCATAGTTGGCTTCTGGGAAGTAGGGTTTCTATTAATTCAGAGGTATTACTTGATTAGTGAACTCAGACTCCTGGCAAGTTACCTGCACTGTGAAGCATGCCTAAGGCAACTCTTGCTTTCAAATATTTATTGACAGTTAACCCCCACTAGTTGGAGTTAACTACTTGGCTAAGTTCTTTTACTGCTTCTAGTAACTCAGGATCTTCTAAAGGCCAGCACTAAAAGGCTAAAAATATGTTAGCAATACAAAGTTCTGATGATATTTGGATAAATGGATCTCTCATAGACAAATAAGTTGGTGGGAGTTCAAATAACTAGAAAAACATTGGAAAGTATTATGTGGAAGAAAATACAACAGTATAGGTCCATATGAATACATTAATAATATATTAAACTTGACAGTGGATTTGAACAAGTATTATGAGATGATTGTATTTTTAAGATGAGCAGAAAGACCCTAAGAGGGTTAAATTTTCATCTTCTACACTAGAAAAATCAATGAGCAATAACTGAAATTGAAAAAAAAAGAGCACATAAGCATGTTATTCATAACTATGATGGAAAATGAAAAATATGAATGCATATTTCTCCAGAGGATGGACTGAAGCTCTGGAAGGTTGGGGAGCAGACTTGTGTGTTTATCATAAGCCTTGTAGTAACATTTGACGTTTTTTTTCTTTTCTTTTTTTTTTTTTTTGCACCAGGGATTGAACTTACAACCTTGCATTTGCCAGGCAGGCGCTTGGGCCACTGAACTAAATCCCCAGCCCTTGTCTTTTTGAGACAGGGTCTTGCTATGCCATTCAGACTGGCCTTGAGCTCACTTTGTAGCCCAGGCTGGTCTCGAACTCACAACGATCCTCCTGTCTCAGCCTCCTGAGTGCTGGTGGATAGTTGCATGATAAAAATAAAAGCAATAAATTAAAAAGAGACAAAGTTGTGAATTGGCATGATTAACTTTCTAAGTTTTCTACTAGACCACATATTTTCCAGCAAAAAAATCCCATGGTATTTCTTCAATTTAAACTAAACAATAAAAATATAAATCAATAGGCAAATAAATAATACGAAATGAAACCAAGAGTTCAATGTAGAATACCTTTATTAATGAAATGGCTGTGTCATACAGCAGTTCACTTGGCTTAGGATTTGTTCTAAGATTTGTGGTCAATGGATTCAAAGACCTTATTCCTTTGTCAAGATACAGAAAGACAGGTGAACTATAATGGGTCCTTATGAAGAATCCAGCATATTTTAAGTAGAATTTTAGGGAAATTTTGTGGGTAGAAATACACTTCTCCACAGACTATAGGAAATACAAGGAAAGCTCAAAGAATCTTCTGACAGATGACAGCAGATCTGAAATGAAAACATCGTAAAGTTGGAGAATTTTGTTTTATAGAGTCATACTGAGTCACTTACCGGAAGTCAGGTGAAGCACTGACATGTATCTTGTCATCTCTGGCTAACACATACGGACAGAAAAGGATCATGGGAAGAAAACTATTTTTTACTCAATGGGTGTCTTATGTATTCATGCCTTAAAGCTCAGCCAAAGGAAGAGCCCAATGGACTACAAAAGAGAACCTGGTACTGAAGAGCAGAATCACTGGAGAGAAGCAAAGAGAGAAGGGTGAACAGATGGAAGAGACAGGATAATTCCAATCTGCAGGGTACCTTGAGAAAACTTTGAGAGGTATCTAAAAAGTCTGCAGATTATCCTGGATAATATTGGACACTATCTGAGAAAGTGATGAAGGAGCAGAAATAGGATCTGTGTGATGCTCCTTTAAGAGGTGGTTTCCAAAGGAAGAACTGACTCAGAACCGTGCATGGTTCTTTGTGGATGCACACATGGCCTTGAGTTTAGAATTTTGGAAGAGATGAATTCTTCCAGGCCTGGCTTAGGTATTAAATCGTAGGAACTTGCTTTATTCTACAATAAGGAGTCTAATGACTTTGAGGTGACAAAATATGTAAGAATGGTTTGTTCAATGGATGGCAGCACAGGAAAAAGAAAAAAAGCAACTCATTTGTATCTCTTCTGCCTCCCAACAACTCCTTATTCGGCCCATTTTTTCCTCCTCCAGCACTGGAGATTTTTCTAAGAAAGGCCAGATTAGTCTCTGTTTCAAAATTCTTGATTTTTGTAACAAAGAAAAAACTCCATAACAATGTAATACTGCAACATTGTAACTGACCAGTGTTGTTTCTCTCTACTTCCTCTACAGGTCACCTTCCAGCTCCTTTAACTCAACATTCTAGGATCAGCACTGTTATGGTTTCTGTCTAGGTGGCCTCCCAAGCCTCATGCAGTCATGGAGGTGGCTAAGTCTAGAGTTTGTGATTGGTTTGTTGTTTAGCACTGGGATTGGTGGTGTGAGTGCTGCACCTGTCCAGGGGCTGGAGCCAGCATGCAACATAAGGGAGGGAGAGAGGCATGTTTATCCCTTTTTGCCCTTTCACTCTTGCCACTTGCAGCTGCCATGAATGGCTGCCCCTCAGCCATGCCACCCTGCCTTGGAGCAGGCTGAGTATGGGCTGAAACCTCCAAAAACTGTAAGTTAAGTAAACTTTTTCTTGCTTCACTTTGGCCATCAGGTATTTTGTGTTAACAATGAGAGGAAAGTAAACAAGACAAGCACTGTTTGAATTGACTATACCATTCCCCCTTAATGTCAAAGACAAGTTCAGTGCCACCTGTTCCCTGGTGCTTTCCTAACTTCCTAGGGCAGAGTTAATAGTTCATATATGTATATATGAATTTACATATATGCACTTATTGTATACAATTGTATTTATATAATTATTCTGCAATAATCTATTTTTCCCTCTAATTAGAGTTCCTCAAAGTAGAAAACATACCCAGTTTTGTATTCTGTCCTGAGTACATAACCTAGTTCCTGAAACAAGCGAGGTGCTTTGTGAAAGTTTGCGGGTTATTAATGAACACGTGAAGAATGGAGATTTTCAGGTCAAAAGATGAGATTTCCAGAGTCTAAATGTGTGATTGTGAAACACAATTAATCCAGAAAAAAAAATCATTCTGTTCTGTTGTCCTAAGCTCAATTCATTAGATATTTGTCTTTGTGTCTGCCTTAGGCATCTTTGTGGCTGAATGTCCTTTGTTTCTACCACAACCATATTGTGTTTGATGGGTAACAGGCAAACATTCCAACTGTGCTTTTCAGACAGAAAGAAGTAATCCCAGGCCCAAAAAATAAAACAAAATAGGGGAGAGTGGAAGACAGAGTTAAACCAAATACAATGAAAATTGCCATTGCTAGCATTTTACATTAACCTTTTTACATGATAGATTATCCATTCTGAGCACAAATGTATCAATCAGGGGAAATTATAGAGGCAAGGGATGTGACAGCAGCTGTGTGGTTTGCCTAATGATTCTGGATCCCAACATTTCTCAGTTTGGTAGTACAGAAGATGAGGACTAGGAATTATGTGAGGTTGTGAGAGGAATAAGAATGTTTTGTGTACCAAGGAAAAAGAAAGACCCTAAAGATTAAGGCTTTAAAAAGTTTCTGGTAAAACAGTTTCTTCTGTCTTAATTATTGGAAAAGCCCTTTTTTTCCCCACTATATCATTGCATTTTATTAACTGTAGCATTTGGAATTTGGAACTTTAGAACCTCTTTGTATCAAGAAACCTAAAAAAAAAAATCAGCTTTTCTTTGTTCTTGGACAAAGAATTGAAAGAAAGTATATAGATTCCACCAAAAAATATATATACACGCAGGAAAAGAAAAATTTTTATAAATATTTTAATGCTAGATTTTTTTGAGATATCATGAGATGAATACAAATTACGTTTGGCCTCTGCAATTATAAGATGTGCTCAAAGTGGTGGCCATTAGCTTCCAGACCTTTATTAGTATGGCAAACTCCTGCTTGGGTCACCTTGGTCATTGAGATTGCTGCGCATGCATTTGCAATTTCTTCTCTAAGGGCTGGCAGTGTAGTAGGTTTCCTGGGATATACGGCATCCTCTAGGGTTCCCCTCTCAAGGATAACAGAGTCTGTTGAAGAAAACATCAGATTGTTTTGCTTCTCCCGAAGTGTGCATACATTTTTTATGGACTCTATATATTTAATATACACATGTGCCTACATACATATATTTTTGAATATGCATACAAATATTTAAGGAACACTCAAACTGCATTTTAACACCAAGAACTGAGAATTCCCTATTGTTCAATGCTGAGAAAACTTTCTAAGATTATATAGGCCTATTTTTGTGTGCAATTGCTGATATATATCTGGTTATCTATCAAAATTGGAATTAATTTGTGGTGCTTAAATTATTTATTTATTTTTTTCTTTTGCAACACCGGGGACCAAACTCACCACCTCACCCTTGCCAGGCATGAGCTTATACCACTGAGCTAAATCTCCAGCCCTTGATTTTTTGAGACAGGATCTCACTATGCCATTGAGGCTAGGCTTGAGCTCACTTTGTAGCCCAGACTGGTCTCAAATTCGTAACAATCCTCCTGTCTCAGCCTCCCCAGTGCTGGAATTACAGGCATGCACCACCAGGCCCGGCTAGGAAAGATTTTTTTAAAAAAAAATCTTTAGAACTTCAATTGTCTGGCACTTTTCAAATTCTCCAAGTTTGCTTTTCAATCTTTTTTTTTTCTTGAGATAGACCTAGAGTACATTTGGTAGGAAAATATGTGTAATATTGCAAGAATTGCAAAAGTTGGTTAATTCCAAGCCAAAAATGCAGTTGGGGAGCTCAACCAACTTGTTGAAGGGCAGAATTATCACACCAGCGAGACACTTCCAGATCTGTTGGTTAATCCTCACCTGTAATAGCAGGAATCATCCAAAGAACATGGAGATAATTCACACAAATATTGTTTTCCTCCCTTAAAGACTATTCTGTATTGGTAATATATACACAATACGCAATTGCACTGTCATCTAAATGATTGTCTAGTCATCTTTTCAACGAACAACTTTTGAACATCTTTTAAGTATCGAAAGATCTCCTTTCAGGAGATGGATACTTCAAAAAATCAAACAGAGGTCCTTGCCTTGTGTGGTTTACATCTTAAAAACCATCATGATTTATAGAGTGGTAAGTCTTTGCAATGTTCAGATTATGAAAAATGTTCTTTGAAAATTACATTGTATTGCCATCTATTAAATTACCCATTCACCTATTTTCCTGAAGACAACAGCTCAAAAATGTTAAAATTCACATGAAATGTACACTGAATGTTAGGTTAAAATATATTTTAAAAATTAAAAAGATGACATCAACCTCTCCCCTTCAGAGGGTAAAATTTTCTGCTCATCGTGTATTTCTGTCACCTCTCATTCACTCTTTAAAACAGGAGACAACTGTGATAAGGTAGTCACATCTCTGTATCAAAACATTCTGTATTGATAAAATAACATATCCAGGGAGAATTTTCTTTAATCTTATTTATCACAGAGCACAGAACAATTAAAGTTTACTTCTCTTACAAAGAGATGAAAAGTTCCATGTTCTATTCTTTATGCTTTACAGTTTATTAATTTTCCAAAGGCTAGAAAAATAAAAGCATTACAGTATCAAAAATAGACTACTTCCCATTGCAGTATTGCTTTTCTGAAATATTTGGCTAGAAGATGTGTTACTTATAATACCATATCTTTGCTCTCATTAGTTAGTGGAATAAAAAGAGAACAAATGACTTTAAATCATTGATTACTTTTTTGGACACCTATCACTTAAAACCTTTTTCAAGGTCAGGAAATCTTGGAAATTGTAATGGTGAATATACTCCATAACACTGAAAGATTCAATTGTCTGTGGAAAGAGAAGCATGCATCATTTCAGAATATATCCTTAAAAAATATTAGCAATGACTACTATCAGTATTGAAGAGTGTATGAGGTGCCAGTAGTGAACTTGGAGCTCTGTGTCAATTTCTAACAATACTCATTACAACAACCTTACAGTGTGGATCTTGGAACATATATTTTATGGAGAAAAATACAAGATTGAGATTATGTCAGAAACAACAAATGATAGCTCTCCAAACTGTGTGTAGTATTAGCAACACAACAAGGCCTCTTAATAGGACTTTAAATTGATAGAAAAATAAGCAAATTACTTTGCCCTCCTGATGCATGATTTTACAGGAGCTTCTACACTAAGGATATACTACTTCAGTTCTAAGACCAAAAAACTGATTTTTAAATTCTAAGGGACTGGAAGCCTTAGTAGTATTTCAGGTATTTTCAACACATTTTCCACAATAAGAAGATGTTTTGTGGTTAGCATATACAAGCAAATATAGTGTTCACTTCCATGTATTGTTTCAGAATATAAAGTCATATGAATGCCTACTAAAGGCTTTTGTAAAAGGAACTCATTTCAGGACCATAGAAAGGCAAAATGTTCTAAAGCTGAACCAAATAACATACTGTATCTTTAAAAACTAATATTGTTTAGCTTTATAATGTGTAAAAATTAAATGGAAAGTAAGGTAGTACCCAACAAAAGAAAGTTATAGGTATGCATTTCTGGGATGCATGATTTTGTACTTGATGCTTTAGGGTTCTACTATGTATTTCCTTTAGAGAAAATCTGATTTGGTAACATAAAGCTTCCGCAGGCATGATCTTGGCTAAAAAGGGGAAAATTCTGTCCCTTTTTTGTGTAATACATTCATGAAAGGTTTTGAAGCAACCAACAGTTCCTGGAGAAGGAAAACTAAAAGAATGTTGTTCCCTGATATCTTTTTAACAAACACAAATTTCAAGCATGGTAGCCATTAAGTTCTTTGGTGACAGCATGACACAGGATTATTTCTAACCATCTGTAACCCCTGAATGAAACTCAGTCTTCTTCTTTTGTTGTAATTCTTCCTGTGGTAGCCTAGACACTAGGACCTCATGGTGAAGGTCGCCGCTTTTGCATCTCGGTTTGAAGCCTACTGTAGCAATACCAGACCAAGGCCTTCATTTTCTCTCACCTAGTTGAGATAACTTGTGTAATAACTACGTTCTTTCTCTCCATACTTAGTCTACAGAGATTGTTTTGGGGGAAAAAGTCAAGGGCTTTCATATTCTTTTTCCTTAATAAAGGAAGGCACATATCCAGGGGATGATCTTGTTGACATATTTGTCTTCTTTGTGAACACAGCAAAGAAATTCTTTTCAAGTCATGATTTGCTTTATGCAGTGTCTCCTGGGATATTTTAACAGGTCGTGTGATCATCATGCTCACAAGGAACTCCAGGAAACAACTCACCCTGTGCTTTACAAACAACAGCCCAAAGAGATGTGAACAGAGATGTTTTCATGACTCTGGAGATAAAGTTCTCACACATTCCCTTGGTCCTCCTCAGCCGAGATATTTGCCTAGTTTTGTCTGAAATTTCACTTTTTATGATCAAGCACCTTTAAAAAAAGTCTGAAGTAGACAAAAAGAGAGAGGTTAGAGAGAGGGAGAGAGAGGGAACAACTAGTTACTGTCACTAATTAGTATGCTCTCATGCTATTTTTAAATGCTATAGTAACACAATGGACTGTGTGTACTGATTACCTAAATGGACAGGAAAGATAGCAAGAGGACAATGCATCTGCAAACGTAACTCAGTTAAGCCCATTTCCACAGCTACAACCAGGGCCAGTAATTACAGGTGAGCAGTGCAAACTCATAGCTAAACTGAAAGCCAGGAAGGCTTTCCTCCTACCCACATCCTCAGCCAACACAGACTCCATACTAACACGACCCAGTAATACCGAAGCTTGTTTATGTAGAGGGAAGTGTTGCTGGGCACATGGGGAAGAGGCCAAGTTAACCAGAATGATCATAGGTAAACTCTCCTGAAGCAAGTGTTATTTTTTATAATTTGAATTTTACTTGTGAGTGCTTCATATCTATTAAACAAGTAATGAGAATGGATATCTACAGCACAGTGGTGAATGGCATCTTAATTAATGGATGTGTGTAAGGCTGTGTAGAAGAAAGCTCAAGTACATGATACTTGCAAAGTACTTTTCTAAATGTAATCCTAATTCATTAAAATTTAAGAGTCACCTGCTCTTACTAAGAATTCTTTTAGGGGGACTTTGGGCAACACATTTAATCTTTGCTCCAGACCTTAATTTTGCTATGAAGGTTGAAATCAATCAGTTGAAAATCCCTTTTAATTCTACTGTTTCGTGATCCTAATTAGCTATACAGATGGAAGCTAATAGAAATTTGAATCTGAAAGAGATTGCAAAGATCACAA
>RJWT010030483.1:0-14641 GCA_004365215.1 Cuniculus paca | reverse complement strand
GACAAGATCCCAGTTGTTGATTCTGGGAAGGGTTTCCCGTGCACTTTGACTTTTGTTCATGAATTCTCCACCTACCCCTATGTTTTCAAGAGTTCTACCTACTTTGTTTTCCAGCAGATTTAGTGTTTCTGTTTTAATGTTTAGATCTTTGATCCATTTTGACTTTAGTTTAGTGTATGGTGATAGGCTTGGGTCTATTTTTATTTTTCAGCATATTGCAAGCCAGTTTTTCCAGCACCATTTATTAAAGAGGCTATCTTTCTTCCAGTGAACATGTTTGGCCTGTTTGTCAAAGATAAGGTGGCTGAGTGCCTTTGCTATTCTACGTCTTTTGTGGTTCCAGATGAATTTTAAGAATGATTTCTCTAGATCTGTGAGGTATGCTAATGGTATTTGGATGGGAATTGCATTAGATCTGTATAATAATTTTGGGAGAATGGCCATTTTCACAATGTTCATTCTTCCTATCCACGAGCATGGAATGTCTTTCCATTTTCTGAGATCCTCTTCGATTTCTTTTTTCAGAGTACTGTAATTTTCATTGAATAGATCTTTTGATTCTTTGTTAGGTTGATTCCTAAGTATTTCATTTTTTAGGATGCTATTGTAAAGGGCGTGGTTTCTCTTATTTCTCTCTCAGTGCATTTGTTGTTTGTGTACAGGAATGCGACTGATTTCTGAGTATTGACTTTGTATCCAGCTACATTACTGAATTTGGTTATGACATCCAGAAGTCTTTCTATGGAGTTTTGTGGGTCTTCTATGTAGAGTATCATGTCATCTGCAAATAGTGATAGTTTAACTTGTTCCTTTCCTATTCTTATTCCTTTTATTTCTGTCTCTTGTCTAATTGCTCTGGCTAATGTTCCCAGCACTATATTGAATAGGAGCAGTGATAACGGACATCCTTGTCTTGTTCCTGATTTTAGAGTGAAAGCTTTGAGTTTTTGACCATTTAATGTGATACTGGCTGTTGGTTTGTCATAGATGGCTTTTATCAGATTGAGGTAAAGGCTATATATTCCAATTTTCAAGTGGCAATAAAATCTCTCTCTGTTTCCAAATTTTTATATATATATATATATTTGATTTTGATCATGTATAACAGGAGATAGAAGACACTTCTCTAGGAGATCGAAAAGCACATAACTAAAAAGATAATATATTTAATACACAAAACTATGAGACTGTTTGAAGAAGGCATAATTAAAAATCTAGCTGAGTGAACAAGAATCTTGACACAAAACATGAATGACCAATTTAGCAAAGAATTGTACTTCATGAGAAGATACCAAACTGATATCTAGGAAATTTTGTAGGGTTCTTATCATACAGGAGGCATCACAATCCCAGACTTGAAATTATACTACAAAGCTACTGTAATCAAATCAGCATGGTACTGAAGTCAAAACAGACCTGAGGATCAATGGAATAGATTAGAAGAAGGTGTTTTTTATATACCCATTTTCTCTCAAAGACTGACACATCATATGTGCTTAATTCCAGCTTTTTAAATTGTTGAAAATTGTAGCAACATCAGTATTCAACCATATATCCTATGTATCTGGAATATCAATGAAAAATTCACTTATTTGAAGAATGCTTTGAAAATAGTGCAGTGTATAAAATTTGGAAGAAATTGTCTCAAAGTTCTGTATTTAATGGTTACTTTTGTTTCCAACACTTTCAATAGAATTTTTAATTTTCCAGATATCAGTTTGGTATCTTCTCATGAAGTACAATTCTTTGCTAAATTGGTCATTCATGTTTTGTGTCAAGATTTTTGTTCACTAAGCTAGCTTTTTAATTATGCCTTCTTCAAACTGTCTCATAGTTTTGTGTATTAAATATATTATCTTTTTAGTTATGTGCTTTTTGATCTCCTAGAGAAGTGTCTTCTATCTCCTGTCATACATGATCAAAATCAAATATTATATATATATATATATATATATTTGGAAACAGAGAGAGATTTTATTGCCATTTGAAAAGACTTTGTTGATAGTATGAACATCTCTTTAGTGTTTGATTTTTTTGTGATGCCCTCTTGGCATGCCAAGTGTAGATAATAGCCTCTTTTTGAAGTTCTTATCACCTCCATGAATTTGGGAAGGTAGAATACAGTGTAATTAACTCAGTTCCTGCTTCTTTTCAAATGAACTGCAGTATTAAATATGAGACCATGACCAAATAAGTATTGGTATACAGTAAACATCCATTAATTGCAGCAACTATGCTTCCCTGGCTACAGAAATAAAATCAGTAAAACTAATTGAGTCAAGTTCAGTTGGATATTAAATACTATGAGAATTGATAATGTGCCACTGTTAAACATGGAAAACTGATCTATGGTTTTAGTATAAACACAAATACCAACCAAAACATGACATGTAGTAATTATCTACTAAATGCAGCAACTAAAATTTCATTAACAATAATAGCAGAGTAATTACTAAATATCTAAAGATTATTAAAGCTTAATGGTTATATTAATAATGATAGGGGAGAAAATGAAATAAAATTTAAAGGATTAAAAATAGAAAGATGCAAGGGAGAGAGAAAAGTGAAATAAAAGATCCCATTGAGGACATGTATGAAAATTATCACATTTAAATAAAAGTAACAAAAAAGAGCAAACAAGACCAAGAAGACAAAATAAAATGGAACGTTAAAAAGAAAATAGCTATTGGGCCGGGGATTTAGCTCAGCAGCATAAGTGCCTGCCTGACAAGTGTGAGGTTGTGAGTTCAATCCCTGGTACAAAAACAACAACAAAAAAAGAAAATAGCTATCAAAAAAGAAAAATTAACAGAAAAAAACAAAGAAAAAAGGAAAATTAAAAAGAAAGGTGGTCTAAGAAAATTTCCTATTTTGAATGAGCTTTTTCTTTCCAGTGTCTCCAGTCTCAGAATTGAGCAGTCAGTGTTAAATAGTTGTTTTAATTTTCTAGCTGAGAAAAACCATTAAAACTAAGTATAAATATAAACATAAATGACATATTTTAAAATTGTGTTTTGTTTTCTTGTTATTGAATATACTCATTACATACTCTTCACATTTTTGAAATATAAAATACATGGAAGGAAAACTAGTAGAAAAATGATTTTTTACAAGGATAATCTTAACATTCCTTTAAAATCACACACTGGAAATGTTTTCAGTAGTTGGCAGCAAGTAACTGAAGCACAGAATGTGCTGTGTAAGGAAAGGATCAGATATGGGGATACGGTTAATGAAAGTATGTGGAATAATATCATTTCTTCAGCAAATTTTAAAAATGATGAATTGTTGTTCATCTTCCTCTCCAACATAATCCTTTTTCCCCTCCTCATTAATCTTGATTTCCTTTTTTTGATGCATTTTCCCTGTTGTCATTCTGAATGCACAGGAGTTGAGCATAAATCAAACTCCAATCCCTAAAATAAGTCTTACTTACTTTCATAAACAGAGGGAGTCCTTTCTGTGCTATCCAGAACCGTAGCACCTGGACTTTGAATTTGATCCCTTACCTGTATCTCCAGTGAATTCAGCAATGACAGTGTTTTCTTAGAATATTTTGTAATGTACGACTATCATTTTGATGCAATAATAGATCATGTCTGTCAAAATTTGCACATTCATTTTTATGTTTTCATTTCTTCTGTAATAATTACAACTTCTGCACTTACAGCACCTAACTTTCTCCAAAGATGGTTATTCTACAGTAAGTATAAAGGTTGTACATACATACTCAAGAATGTAAAGAGAACATCGCATACATAAAATTAAAGTTTTACCTAATTTATATTGCTTATATTACTTTGCTAATTATATTTTAATCTTTTCTTCCTTATACTAAAGAGAGAAATCTTTTTCAAAGCCATTAGTTTCCTCCATTGTAAGTGTAATCTTCATCTGACAACTGTAGTCTTTATCATTGGATTTGTGTGAACTTTCAAAACATGTTATTTTCATATTTTATTGTATTTTTTTAATTAATTAATTAATTAATTAATTTTGGTACCATGAATCAAACTCAGAAACTTATGCTTGCCAGGCAGGCACTGTGCCGCTAAACTATATCCTTGGTCCTTTCGTATTTTTAGTACTATTCATCAAGTTAATGTTTAAGCATGCAAGGTATTTTAGTTTATTTCTGTTCTTTGCTTTAATCTGTAGAGAGATTAAAGCAACCTTTATATATGTATATATATATATGTATGTGTAAATACATTTATCTATATCTCTTATGTATCTGTATCTATCTATATATCTATCTACCTACTTATCTATCTATTGGTCTAACTAAAACTGCAGTGGAAAAGAAAATGCAGACAGAACTAAACATAGCAAGTAGTTCAAAAGTCACCCAGTAGAATAAAGAAGACTACACTGCATTGGCATGGTTTTTATTTTCTATTATTAAATGTACATATGATTTTGTATTTATTTATGTTGCAAGTGCTGTGATCCAAATACAATATGCTATGTGTGTTGGTCATCTCGAGCAATTAGCATTGTTGTGTTAAAAAATATCACTCCTATTCTTTTTGAACAGTGATTTTTATCTCTCTTAAATCAAATGCCCAAGTTGGTGCACAACTGTAATCCCAGCACTTGGGAGACTGAGGCAGGAGAATAGCCACGAGATCAAGACCACCCTGAACTACAGAGTGAGACTGTCTCAAAAAGCAAAAACATATAAAATAAAATAAAATAAAATAAAATAAAATGCCTAAACCAGAAAACCCAGGTAGTCCTATACTGCCTAAGAGTTTATAGGTTTTTTTTTTCTAAAATTGTACTCTTTTGGCCACCTAAAATTTGTGAGAATTTGCAATAGTGTCTCCTCTACTAACATGGTATCCACTACCCAGAGAAGCCTGGTTTAATCTGCATGCATCCCAGATTCAATGTTCATTTTTATTCAAGTTTACTTATCAAAATTTCTAAATAAGACCAGCTTTATCTGTGTTAATATAAAACTATCATAAATAATCACAAACAGTAGGTATCCCATAAATCATTTATATTTGATTTTAGACTTTAATATGCAAATAACATTCTACAGCAGAATTTCAATCTAATACAATTTGCGTAGGAAGATATTTAAATTAGTTTACATTCCCTTGTCATATACAATTGAAGGTGAAATGAGTCACCTAACAAGTATACACAGGTTAGGAAAAATGTGTTTGGGAATAAAAATGTGCTGTGAAAATACAAAAAAAATGAGAAACTAGCATAACATTTGTTCAGACAAAGGTCCCATACCAATTAATAAATCAGTATTATGAAGTTGAAAAAGAAGTGTAGAAGGATAAGGTGATGTTTTTAATAAAATTTCTTGTCACTCTGCCTCACATATATCTCTATTTTAACTTACCAGTAAATGAAACAGTTTTTCTATATTACTCCTAATAATACACTTTACTTAAATATAATACCTAATATTTTCTTGAAGTGTCCACTTCTTATAGATTTTCCTGGAATCCTGGGAATTACTGAGTCTGAAGAAAAGAAGAACAAGCATTGTTTTAAGGTAAATGATAATGAAAATCAAAAGTGCAACCACACATTAGAAAATAATGAGAAAAGAAGATAAAAAGGATAAACTATAACACAGACTTTTATTTTGTATTCAGGAGACATTTACCTTCTTTAACTTCTATCTCTTTTCTATCCCTATTTTACTGTAATATGAAATTCTTCTGTTAAACTACAGAAATATTAGAAAATCTCCAAAATCTTGATCTCTTCACCACTTTATAACTTCTAAATATGTTCTTAGCCCATGCAGCTTAAGCATTAAGTAAAACAATAATAAAACACAAAAGTACTCTAAAAGTAAAAAGAAAACACATCAAGCTTTTCTTGATTCCATATTTTCTTCCAGTTATTACGTTGGTTTCTTCATCCAATCACTGTCAATCTTCTGCTAAAAATGACTGTATTGTTTATATTCGTGAGAGTGCTCCTGTTTTTCCCCTCTGTCTCCAATTATGAGATTTTAAGATTTTGGAGAAAAGACTCTCATTTGCAAATGGTATAATATTCTAAATAAAAACCTACTCAAAAACTGTGCATATTAAAGAACTGAATAAAGTAACAGGATACAAATATCAACATACCAAAGTCAGTTGTATTTGTGTATACCATTAATAATCTATCTGAAGTTAAGCAAGAGACATTCTCATTATAAAAGCATCAACACACAACATAGGAATAAATTTAACCAAACTAAAAGATCAAGCAATAATAACTATAAAACATAGTTTTAATGAATGGAAGAAAAGACAAATAATTTGGAGAGGTATCGTGTGTTTGTGAATTGGAAAAACTAATATTGTTAAAATGTCTCCATGACCCAAATTTATGTACAGATGAAAATCAACCTATACACAATTCCAAAGAGATTATTCATCAAGTGACAAAAATAATACTAAAATTATCTATTTATTATAGTTAATTAATTATTATGGTAGCCACTATAAACTCTGACTTGTTAATACACTCTCAAGCAATAGGAACAAAGCTGGAGCATTACACTACCAGATCTGAAAATACGTAACAATGCAATAATAACCAAAAAACTTTGTACTGCCATAAAAATAGACACACAGAAAAAAATGGCACAGAACAGAATGGAGGAATAAATCCATGCATTTGTACTCATTTTTTACAACATTGTCAGTGACTCACAATCGAGACAGGACGATCTCTTTAAAAATGGTGTTGCAAAACTGGAAACCACATGCAAACCACATCTCACATCTAAAACAAAATTCAACTAACATAGATCAAGAGTCATTGTAAGACTTAAAACTGTAAAACTACTGGAGAAAATAATTAAAAAGTTTCTTGACTTTGGTCTAAACAGTCATTTTATAGATATTGATATAGGGGAATGAAACTCCCAACCTACTAGATGTTGCATACGAGTTCGTGTTCTCTAAAACTGAAGAATGAATCAATGGAGGTTAAGAGCAGAATGTATTTATTGAGAGAAAGACAGCTTCTGTCTGAGAGAGATACAGAAGGGGTTCCAAGTGAGTTGACAAAGACTGTCATTTCTAGGGACTTTTATAGAGGAAAACCATGAGGAAAACCTGGGAACTTGCAACGCAGATGGACATGAGCTGGGAAAGAACTATGGTCCTCCAATAAGATTAATTGTTCAGGTAAAACTGACCAAATCAGGGACAAATGGGGAAGCAAGTCACATAGCAAGGGAGCATTTTTACAGAGCAGTGACTTTTTCGGTAGGGGGTTGGGATGGTGGCTCCTGGCTTCCACAAGGTGATCCATACCTATTTAGAGTATCAATCCCTGATGTTTGCACTTAGGGCATGGTTGTATTTTGGTTTGCCTTTTGTCTTGAGATCTGGCTCATAGCAGGAGGTGTCTGTCTCCAAGGTTACAAGACATCTGGTCCTCTGTGCTGGCTTCCTGCAGGGCCTGGCCCGGTCTGACTGCCTATAATATTTCTAGCTAACTCAGCTGCCTGTGTTAGGGTTTTCTGGCACAATAGAGAATCAAAAAGGAAAAAAAGAACATCTTTATTGAGGATGTGGAGTGGAGTGCACAACTCGTGGGGTTGGGCATTTTCTCTGCCGAATACAGAGGAGAATGAGGGTTATGTGACCTCTGGAAGCAGCTCTTGGGGAGGGTATTGATGACTCACGAGGAACTGATTGGGAAAGGAAAGAGGAAGTTGTAATCAGGGCTGAAAGGGAAGAAGGAGGAAGTGGTCTTCAGTTTAGACCACCACCATAAAGTCCAGTAATTTATAATCAAGGCTGAAACCTTTCAGCCTGTAACAATATGAACCTAAAAGTATAGGTAGCAAAAAGAAAGCATAGACAAATGTGATTTCACTGAAATAAAACTTTTCTGCTCAACACAGGAAATAAAAAAATTAAGAGACATCTATTGAAGAGATGTTTGCTAACCAAACGTGGATAAGAGATTAACATTTCAAATACATAAAGACCTTACATGAAAGGAAATAACCTATTTGAAAGCAATAAGCGAGAAGATAGGAACAGCTCTTTTGAAAAATTAGACACTACAGTAGCCATTGCTCATTTCTTATTATCCGACTTGAAGACCTGTAATGCTATTCTCTTTTATCTGGTTTTATACTACTTTGCTTTGTTTGAGTTTATTGTCTGTAAATGTAAGAACAACTATTTTGAAGAAAGCAAGAGACACTAGGGTAACCATTGTTAATCTCTTGTTGTTATGTTTTGAAAACCTGTATAGCTTGCAGTGTTCTGTTTTGAAATGCTATATTATGTTTGACTCTATTCTGTTTTCTTTTGCTTTTTTCGTTGTTTTGTTTGGTTTTGTCCTATTTTCTTTAAAATAAAAAAAAAGTAGATAAAGAATGTATATTTCTCAAAAGAAGGTATACAAATGCCAAAGTTATACAAAAAACAATGTCACCAATTATCAGGAAAATACAAATTAAAGTCACAATAACAAATCACCTCACACCTGTTTAGGTAGATCTTATAAAGAAAAAGTCTTGAAGAGGATGTGGAGGAAAGGAAACTTTGACACTGCTTCTGGTGATATAAATGTGTATAAGCAAAAAAGTGGAAAATAATGAGAGTTCTTTACTAATTGTAATTATCACATAATCTAGTAAATCCACTTCAGGAGGCATGAATTCCAAAGAATACGAAAGCACTATATTCAGGAACTATTTATGCTTGTATGTGTATTTCAGCATTATCACAATAGCTAAAATATAATAGCAACCTTACTGCTCAGATAAATATGGGGAATATTATTCACTCTTAGTTAAAGTAGAAATGTTTTCATTACCAACAATATAAACAAAATCTGAAAGTCACTAAACTAAGAGAAGTCATGTGTAGAAAAATGGATTGATCTCACTTATATGTGGAATTTAATAATATCAGAAAAAGCCAAACATACAGAGAAAATAAAAAGTGGCTATCAGTGGTAAAAATTCATAGGAAATGAGAAAATTTAGCTCTAAGGTTATAAAGTAGCAGATACATAGAATGAACAGGTCTATACATCTAAGTTAAAATAAGGGAACTATTGTTAATAATGTGTTGTATTGGGGAAGGCAGATTTTAGAAATTTGTCACAATAAAAGGCTATTTACAGGATGATAGAAATGTTAATTTTCTTGACTAATGTAACTATTTCACTCTATGCATGCCAAAATATATGCTTATACCATAAACATAAACAGTAGTTTTAAATTAATGACATATTCAAGGCGCACAATAAACATGTAGGGGTATAACTTGGTCTTCCCACAGCCAGGGACCAGGTCCTATGCTGGGAAAGCACAATGATGCTGCTTCTGGTCTACCACTGCCATGTACAGATGGTGGACAAGGCCAATAAAACTGGCAAAAAAATCTTTCCTACCATTTCCCAACTTGTCTTTATCATTGATAAGCATTTTCTTAACCACTGAAAATTCATTACTGTTTTCTAGAGTTCTGATAATGTTGGCTACAATGATTTCTTTATTATTTTTTCATTGTGCTATGAGAGATGAGTTTTGAGCTGCTACTCTACCATTTTGCTAATGTTTCTCCAATAATACTTCATTTTAACTTCACCCAAAGTCTTTTGAACTTGGAAGATAAGGCTATACAAATAAATACAAAATGTCAGAATAACTTTATTAATCAGCTGTTTATTAAAAAGGAATGGATTATGCAGGGAAAAGTAGTGAGGTTTGAAACAGGCAAATAAAGATTTTGTGTATGAAAGACCCTAAGTCTCAGCAACAAAAATAAGTGTTCTAAGTAAGGACTCTCATCATGTAGATAATCTTCCAAATACATATGTGTGTATACATCTATATATTTTTCTCATGTATATATTTAACACAGAGAAAAATGACAAAGTTACTAACTTTAAACAAGGTAATATAAGGCACTTACTAAGTCAATGAGTCCTGTGATAGTGCAGTCATGAAAAATTAAATGTATAAATATTTTCTTGATTTTCTTCAAATGTGTAATCTTTCAGATTTATAGAAAAGCATCACGTTCCTTGAATAGCTTTGTTTTTTAAAATGTGCTTTAAATGAATGTTATTTATTTGTAAAGATTAAAAGAGAAAAGTGAACTTGAAGATGTGTGTTTTAATATAACTTACATTTTCATTTATTATGGAAAAATTAAAAACACTACTATATAATTAATCTACCTAAATTATCAATATTTAAGATGTATTTTATTTTTATTGTACTTATTTATTAAGTTTATAAGATTTTATTTATTCTGCATTTATTACTATAGTCTGTAATGTTTAGGAAAATGAATATTAATCATTCTGTATCTTGAAGATAAATAGAAATAGAAGAAAAACTTGCAAATAGTCATAAAATATGCAACTAAACTCCAAATTAATTCTTAACAAGCAAGTGGCATATTAACGAGTGTGTTTCCATGAAGACTTTATTTCTCAGTTAAGAGATATAAAAATAGAAACAAAATCTAGTTCAAACAATCTCAGTGTCAACATATTCACGACTTATTTTGTCAAAAGTAAATCTTAATGTAATATTTTTCCTTTCCTAAGTAAATATGAAGCTTATTTAACTTATACACGTAATTTACTCTGATAAAGTATCAATATATATTTACAAGTATAATTGTTAATGTTTCTCCCTAAGGGTAAATAAAAATAATGTGCTTCCAAAGAGAGCAAAATTGTCCTCCAAGCAAATTAATCTGTTTATGTAATAAAATTAATAATACATTTTACTTCAAAATAGAAAAATGAACTTATTTCCCAGTTTTGCTTTTCTTAAATTATAAATGCTGACTCCTACAAATAAGAATACTTTAGATAAAAAGACAAATTTTTTATAAGACTGTGGAGACTTTATGATTTGTCATTCTTCATTAGTATATAGTTGCAAGTTGATAAACTATAAATATACAAATTTTCATTACTTGAATTTGAGCTGTTATATCAGATTAAAAGGTTAACTACACATTTTATCATAATCTGTTACTCTAACTTTATTGAATTCTTTCCAAATTGCAATTTATTAAAATAGCAGTTAATTGTAACATACCCAAGCACAGACTACTGCTCTCAATCACAGGATTACTGACTAGAAATCAGAAATCACTGATATGGGCCTGCTATTCTTTGACTACATTGTTTCCAAATTTCAGGTTCTGCCCAAAGTTTTTGGTCTTTTATTAGGCCCTTATGAATGAGATGAAGGGGCTTACAAAGTGATTTAACACATTATTCAGCTTATGTGCCCTCTTGTTTTCTCCCATGTGATTATGAACTGAAAAAACTGCCTATTCCTTAATCTGGGATGTCTCAGGCTTCAAAACATTGAGAAAATAGGTTTCTGTTTTTTAATGAATTGCCCATTCCTGGATAATATTTTGTAGCAGCACAAACCGATTAAAATAGAGACTGGTAAGAATAAATATTATGCTTTTTCCCTTAGGTATGCTGTTACTTCTAGTTCTAGATTATATAGCCTGTCACTTTGATGTTTATATAACCTGAACCATTATAGATGTAATTAGGTAAAGAATCAGTTGATACTAAAAGAAAATGATGGTCTGGGTGGGTCTTCTTTAATCTTATGAACATTTTCTTAAATTACTGGTAGCAGCAGATGTCTGGGAGATTAAAACAATGGGAAGAATTTGACCTGCATTCCATCTTGCTGAAAGGAAAGCAGCTGCGGGAGAAGTATCTAAAAGTGGCTTATGGATGCTGAGACTAGTCTTAAAATGACAACCTGGAAAAAAATAGGGAATTAGTCCTCAACGTGTAACTGAGTTCTTCAAATAACAGGAATGAGCTTGAAAGAGGATTCTTGAACTGCAAATAAGAATTCAGGTAGCCCCATGTGGATTTCACATACAACAGGAAACCCAGATGCTGACTTCTGATCTACAAGCTATGAACTAATAGATAGATGTTGTTTTAAGCTACTCAAATGATTGTAATTTTTATGCAGCAATAGAAAAACAATTCACCCTTAGTGCAATCATTTAATTTTCTAACTAATTGATGATTTTGTATCTACATATCACTTAGAAATATGCTTTGTAAATATTGTATGTAATTTATTCTTTTCAAATTCTCTAATACCTTAATGGTCATCTGTACTTAACAGTGAAACAGACAATATTTTTCTCAGTATCCACAGAAACCTTTAATGACTTCTGCCAAAAATTCAGTGTTTGTTTTGTACAATCAACAGATGTATCTAGGAAATTAGATCAATCCTTACACAATCAAGTTTGCAGTTATGTATGATTAAAGATCATCTATATCTAAACTCAATCTATAGCTCAAGCCAGGAATTTCTCACAATGATCCTTAAGATTATCTTTTTATTTTTCTGTTTGTGAAAATACATCTGTTTACTTATTTGTTACAACATTTGCACATATACTAATACACATGTATTGTAATCCAAATGTAATCCCTTTTCTCATTTGCCTGACAATCCAGAAAGTTTATATTTTTAATCCCATTGAAACATTATTGGAATCCCAGTGAGTTAATGCCAGTTTACCACCTCCAGTGCAACCCATGGCGACAATAAAAACATTAAGACATGTCATAGTTACAGGGAGCCAAGGGATCCTAAATCTGTCCAGGTGAGCATTTAAAGGACAAAGGCCTTGCCCCAGAGCCTAACCCAGGATTTATTAACTCATGAAGAAGGGAGTGGCTTGAGGATTAATGACAGTAAGAAGGGTGGGAATTACATGAGTAATGTGAGTTGAGCTACCCAGATGGCCAGAAAACACCTCTGCAATATGCAGAGAGACGTGTATGTAAAAAAACCAATCTGCATTACTCAACTGAGTTAGCATTTGGATGTTTGGGACGCTGTTGCTTCAGTTTCCCATATGTAAACTCTTGTGCCCTGAAAAGTCACAGCCTCTCATCTTGAGACTCAAACCCAAGTGATATTCTTGGAGCTATGTGGCTCTGCCATCCCACTGTGCTCAACCACTTATAGGGAGACATGTAGCGGGAAAACCAGAAACTCTTGGCTGGCTTTAAAGAATACTCATCAGTACCTCAGCTAGCCCTATTTACTTTGCTTAGAGCCAATTGAAGTGAAAGGGAAATAGCTTAGGTTGCTCTGCAAGTATCAGTACATGGAGATATGGCACAGTTTAATTAATGTGAAGATAATCATTCTGTATACAAGGAGAGCCATCCAAGTGGTCTTCTACACACATGTACACATACACACAAAATAGTAGGTCAAATGTTCAGACAGTTTTATTAACTTCGGCCATACATTTTGCTATTACTACATATTTCCCCTTGTTCTAGTTGCTTTTCTCTGTGGAAACAAAATAGATAACACCAAAAGTTAAAGGAGGAACACTTTATTTGGTTGACAATTTATACATGTTTTAGTCCATAGCCAACTGGTCCATGGCAGTGTCACACATGGCAGTGGGACAACGGTTCATGGTGGATATAAGATAGCAAAGCAAGAAGGGAGCTCCACAGCATCTTTTGACTCCCTTTTATTTTAGCCAGACTTCTTAGGGTGGGGAGCACTCACACCCATAATCCTAATACCCTGGAGCCTAGCATTGCACCATGATTCAATCCCAGTGGCAAACACTCTAGATCCATCCACCTATGAATAAGCCCCACCTGTGACTCATATGACTTTGGGGGAACATCTATACACAAGACATAATACCCTTTAATATGAAAAATATTTTTCTTAACCACACTTAAAAAAAATTCCTAAATTTTCTTAATTAGGCAAGTGATTTATTTCATATACTGATCATTTCTAAACTGTTCTTATTACTCTGTGGATATAATTTTTTTCTTATAATAATCAGACAGTGTATTATCTTATCATTTCCTAGTATAATATTTAGGTTAATTTCACTCAATGAACTCTATTTCATTTTAACAAAGATTAAGAAATGTGACTTAAATGTAGATGTATTCTTATTCTTTTTAATGGTACTAAGGTCATTTAATGAAAATAATATGAAATTGTATTTTAATATGAGCAAATACATATAGAAAAGGACTTGTTTTCACACTGTCCCAAAATACAGAATTTCTTATTCTACTTTTAATAATTATAACTCCATTTTCTGTATTTCTAACTGTTTGTTCAAAATGTGAAAAGTAAATCCAGTTTTCCTCATTCGTCCAAGACAACATACAAAAAAAAAAAAAAAAAGAAAGAGAAAGAGAAGACAGGTGATCCCATAAACATAAATAAACATTATCTGTGGAATCTTGATTTTAACACCTTCCTTTCTTCTACTTTGAGGATAAAAGTTACTTGAAATGAAATGCAAACATATTAACCATACCTACTGATGATTTTCATTATGTATTTTAATACCAGAAACAGTGGAGCTGTCATAATTTTGTAACCATACAAGTGATTTAAGTTTCATATCAGATGTACTTGTTGAGTATATGGCAAAGTCATTTAGGCAAAATTCTTCTGACTTCCTTGCACATGTTTAAGAATTGACTTTCCATTGACTTTTTTGGTTGAGATTCAATTTTGATTTCACATGGATTTATTTCAAATGTGATTACTTTTTTTCTTTTATTTCTTGTTTGAACAATTCTATGAAGAAATTTTGTGTCATGGTGTAGAATTCTGTCT
>RJWT010030482.1:0-14623 GCA_004365215.1 Cuniculus paca | reverse complement strand
TCAAAGGACCTGGTTTCTCTTCCTGGATTTTCTTTTGTCTTTTTCTTCAGTGACCATGGGTCTATTTTTATATCAGTGAATCCAAGGTCCTAGGTTCTCTGATTTTTAACTACCAAGAATAAAGATGAACCAAATTTTTTGAAGTACTTAGAGCCAGAAGGTGCAGCGAAGTGCTTAGAAGTAATTGCACAACAAAAGGCCAGATGTGAGTTCTGGGGTCTAGTCTCGCTCTGTGTCACTTTGAGACCAAGCTTTTAACTACTGTGAACCTCTGTAGTCATAATACCTACTGAAAACCTTGCTAAAAGTATTAAATGAGCTCTTGTCAGTGTTTAGCACTGTTTAGTTGCTCAATTAATAGCAACTATCAGTGCCTTTCTTCTTCTGGTATCTAACTGTGTTAACCATGAGCAGCAGTCTTTCCCCTTTTGAACTTGTTTCTTGGTTTCTGAAAAGAAGGACTTATACATCAGGACTCTTCCAGTGCTGACCTTCTGTGGTGCCATGAAAAACTGTCCTTTTATGAAGTCTGTCCTAGTGTATTGTTTGTAATGAACAGCAGCAAGGTCTGAGAAGAGACTGGACACATGCGATTCTGATACTGTCGTTTTTTAACAGACAACTACCTACACCCGCCGGGGCCATGGGACTTGCACCAGCCCAGGTTGTTCCTTTACGTATGTCACCAGGCATAAACCACCCAAGTGCCCAGCCTGTGGCAACTTCCTAGGAGGAAAGTGGATCCCCAAGGTAAGGCCCTTTGGCGCTCATTGCTTTGGAAGCCTGACAGAGTAAGCTTCCTACTGCCCTTAGGGACAGATCACTTTTTTGTTTGTTTTGTTTTGTGTTTTGAGACAGGGTCTCACTATTTAGTTCAGGCTGGCCTTGAGCTCACTGTGTAGCCCAGGCTGGCCTTGAACTCATGGTGATCCTCCTGCCTCAGCCTCCTAAGTGCTGGGATCACAGGTGTGCGCCATCTTATCTGGCTCCTGTAGCCTAACTCTTAACAGTGTATGCCTTTGCCTCCCCTCCATTTCTCCTCTCTCCTTCCCTCCCACACTCCCTCCTTTCTTTCCTTTTGTCTCTCTTGTGTAGCCAAACTAATTGGTTATTATGTGTCTGAAGTAAGTACATAGTACTGTAATGAATCATGACTCATTGTAAAAGTTTATTCCCTGAAACATCTCTGGGTTTTCACCAGAGAGAATGGATGACTTCTCTGTATACCTTTAACGCTTACTTGGCAGTCATTACAGTTTGACAGTGTTTCTGTTTATATCATGTTGTGACCTCCTTAAGGACCTTTAAACCCCCTACAGCTTTTAGCCATAGAAGATACTCAGAAAATAAATGAGCATCCCACTTAGGCCCCTGTGAGATTCAGTGCAGTGTGTTTTATTTAACTTGTTTGCTTGACTCTGACTAGATAAAATACACTACCTCCCATGCTTTTTATATGACACTAAATTTTTAGGCCCAAAATGCATGGTATACATGCTTAATTCTCAATGAGTTCAGACAGGAGAGAGACAGGGACTGGAATGGACAGGTAGGTTTGGTAAAATAGATGGTTTTGAAGGATCAGTGGCATTTGCCTAGGTCAGTGGTAGTGAACCTTTTAGAGACCGGTTGCTCAAACTGCAACCCACTTGTTTGTTGCAAAGTGCCAACACATTAGCTACTGAGGTTTTAGTTTAGAAAAAACAGCTCGTACGCCTGGTCTCATGCCAGCAGAGAGGGCTCTGAGTGCCCACGTGCCACACATGCCTTTGGTTTGCCACCCCTGGCCTGGGTTTCATAAAACTGGCTTAAGATACAATTGTGGTCGTCGAGTGTTTAACTGAGGATGATCCCCTGAGATACTAATTTATACAGAGACTAGGATTATTTTGACTTAGAATTTGGAGGTTTTAGCCCATGACTTAGATCTAAAAGGTCCCCTGAAAGTGTCAGATGTTCAAAACTGGGGCCTGGTCCAAAGAAGCAGGTCACTGGGGGCGTGACCTGGAAAGGTGTATTCTCCTCTCTTCTCCCTCTGCTTCTGGGTGCCACGGGTTGAGCAGCTCATCTTCACTGTGTGATTCCATCATGCCGTTTCTGCTATGGAGCCAAGTAACCATGGGCTGACCCCGCTAAACCCGTCAGCCAAAATAAACTTCTCTTCCTTGAAGTTGTCTCAGGTATTTTGTCCCAGTGACAAGGAAGTACTGTAACTATTATGGTCTGTGATCAGTTGGCAGAACTGTTCTGGTGCCTTGACAAGACACATCGTGGTGAGTGTGTGTGGTGGCACAAAACTGCTTATACCCCATGACTAGGAAATGAAAAGGAGGAATGAGTGGGGTTCCACAGTTCTGTCCACGGGCGCACTCCCAATGAACTAAAACCTCCCACTAGTTTCCACCATTTGAAGGCACCACAGTCTCCTAATAGCACTACTTCGGAGGGCAAGCCTCTTCCACATGGGCCTTTAGGGGACACCTAAGATACAAACATTAGCAATAATCAGCACAGTTCTGGAGTTCTTCATTTCAGACTTGCTTCCCAGGTTTTTACCTGTGTGACCTGGGACAACTTGCACCTTTTTCTTGATTTAGGATTCTTCTTATCTGTAAATGGAAGTTCATAACAGCACTTAACTCATAAAGGTCATTGGAGGGGTCAAATGAAATTATCCATGTAGAGTGGTTGGGACAGTTTCTTATACGTACTAAATCCCCAGCAAAATGTACCCTGTCATCATCACATCTAACCCAAGCGTAATTATATCTGTTACTGCTATTCATGTCATCATCTCTGGGGTTAGGAAGGACCTAGTGCTAGTGCCTCAGGAGGTTCTAATGAGTCCTTGAGCCCTTTTTCTCCAGCGTGCCTCTGAAGTCATTGATTTCTTCCCACTCTGTTCCCCAAAGATGAGCTTTGCCGGCTACAGTAGCGATGTTAAGTTGGATGGCATTCAGAATCCTCCTCAACCCTTGACCAATGTGAAACACCTCTGTGAAATGACTTTAGGTCCTTTGCTTTTCAAGGAAATAATCAAGGTGGGCTTTTTTCTCTCTTGGCCTGTTTTTACTTTGAACTTTTGCACTTCTCATGTGCGCACGCCCATTGTGTTTATTTTCTTTGGTTGAAATGGTGTTTGAATCATGGTTCTCTTACTGAAAGAACTGTGAATGAACCATGTTATTGTGGTTTCTCCATGAAAACAATTTTTTTCCTTAGCTACCTACTCACTTCTACACTTGCTTAGTCAGATTTTCCCCTCCTCCAGCATTCAAATGAGTGAGAAGAAAAAGAGGTGACATTCCAGCTTCTGTGCACTGTGAAATTTAGAAGTAAAAGTGACTGGTTATCAGTTCATCTCTTTCAGTTTCTAGCTGAGGAAAAATAGACTAAGGAGAAGTGACCTGTTAAGTTCATGAAGGTAACTTTGCCAGGACCTCTCCCACTGAATCATACTTCTCAGGGATTGCTGTGCTGTTAACTACAGATGCTTAAATTTCTTAGTTCTGTTGTCTAAGGCTGCAAATATAAATCATTTGTACAAACTCCAAAGGTGTCTGTGCCAGTCAGGAAATGACTCATCTATTCTTATATTGTCACAGAGTTCAGGCTGGCTAAAATTAACCCAAATGTGTGGCATAGTTCCCAATTAATTGGATGGGGCAAAAGAACAGTGTATAAAGTTAGCTCAGGGCTTCATTCTTAGGGGCTCCGATGGCAGAAATTGAGGTCTGTGAGTGGGCAACTATTGTATTTACCTTGCATCTTTTTCTTTTTTTTCCTTCTTTTTTTTTGGTACCAGGTATCAAACTCACAACCTCGTGCTTGCCAGGCAGGTGCTTATGCAGCTGAGCTAAATCCCTGGCCCATTACCTTGCATCTTGAAAGAAAGCAATATCTAAAATGTAGGTTGGGCCAGGAATGATGGCACACACCTGTAGTCTCATCCCTCTGGGAGACTGAGATAGGAGGATTGTAAGTTCTTATTATGGGTGACGTTGCAGCTTAGTAAGACCCTGTCTAAAAATTTAAAAATCGATGGGGACGTACCTCAGCTGCCCTGGGTTCAATCCCAAGCACCCTTCACACACTAAAAGGGTATAGGTCGGGAGCAGGTGGTGTGGCTCAGTGATGAGTACTTACCCTGATTTCATCCCCAGCACCAAAAAGGATAAAGATAGGTTGAGATACGGAAATGTTGAGATCCCCAGGTAGTGTTTGTGCTCAAATATCTTACATCATTTTTTCTGCAAAGGACTTTGGTCTGAAATAGCTTACTTAGTTGGCAGTGTTTTGCTCAAAGATCATATCTCAGTATATGACTTTGGTCTGCTGTTTCTTTGCTGACTTTTCTCTGTCCTGCAGTAAATAAGCTGTGAAGTTTAGTTGGAAATTTTCTCCATGTTTATTCATCTTCATGTGTTAGACTCTGAGAATGTTTCACTGGCGAGTTCTTAAAGATCATCTGTTAGTGGTCCTTAACCAGGAAAAGTACATTGTCCAGGTGGTTTTGGAAATGTGGGTTTATAACAGGACCATAATTTTGAATTTATGCTCCTGCACAGTGGAGAACTGGTCTACCCAAAATGGTGTGTTGCTTTTTTTTTTGACAAACATTGAGAGCCCAAGCCTCTGGTATTTCATGGTGGAAAATGAGGATTTATGAAGCTTGCCTTAAGCCACATAACTAATTAGGAGCAAAACTGAGTATAAATAGAAGCCAGCTTTTATGTTTCATGTCTCCTAGTTTATGGTACCTTTCATGATGTATTTGGAAGGAGGAAAACTTTCTGAAATCTATCCCAGAGAAAACCACTGTTTAAAAAAAAATGTATACATTTGTATATATGTATATATAAATGCTGTTTTTCCCATCATGGTGCTGACTGGATAAAAGCTAAGATATCCAAAACTTTAAAAGTAGTTCTGAGATAGCAACTGCTTTTTTTTTAAAGCAAACTCTAATGTTTTCTAGCACATAATTAATATGTATAAGTTAGTTTGACCAAATGAAGTTATGTGGCATATGTTGTAGTCAGGGTTTGCGAGGAAAACAAAACAATATAGGACCCATAGTTTATAGTATTATTTTATGATAATCATCCAAGTAGGCAAATACAAAAAAAAAGAGTGCAGGAAATCTGTTGTTCACAACATTAAGACCCAAAGAACCCAGATGAGGGCGTGGATCCCATGGCAACATCCTGCATGAGTCCAGCTGAAGGCCCAGAGCTCATGGCAGTGTCTCCCATGAGTCCAGCGGAGGCCTAGAGCCCCTGACAATGTCTCATACAAATCTGTTTCATGGATCTGCGCTGGGAAGGCTCAAAGGTCAGCAGTGGAATCTAGAAAGTCTGTGCCAGCGGGTGAAGGATCTGTGCCAGCAGGCTGAGGGATCTGCACTGGAGCCAGGAAGCAACACTCAAAGTAAGGACCAGAGCCCTCCTGAAAAGTACCACAGCCATCCTCAGCAACGATTCCCGAGCTCCTCCAAAGAGAACAGCCAAGTTCATATCAGGAAGTCAGCATGACAAGCTTCTCCAGGAAATTGAACAGCACACCATCTTGCCCTCCAGAGCCAGAAAGTGATCAATGCTCAAAGTAAGGACCAGAACACCCCCAGAATGAACCGCAGCCGTTCTCAGCATCAACGAGGTCCTGAGCTCCTCTGACAGTGAGAAAAGAAAAGCCAAGTTCGTTTAAGGAAAGAAGGTCAACAGTCTCCTGCAGGAGAACCAATAGCAACAGGAGAACCAACAACTCTACACAACAACCCTTTTTCCTCTCCAGTTCTCCTCTTTATGTTGTCGGCAACAATCCTCAGGTGGCCGTCCACACTCACACCGCGCTGCTTCAGTTCAGCTGGTGTTAAGTTGACCACCAGTTGTCAATCTACTACAGCATCTGTGTAAGTCATTTTAAAGCTGCCGAAGGGCTAGGTTGTACTTCCATGAGAGAGCACTTGCCTAGCATAAAGAGGCCTTGGGTTTGATTCCTAGCACGCCAAACAAACCAAACAGGTTTACCTGAAAGGTAAGGTGTTCCTGAAGGACGTGGAAACACCAATGTAAAGTTGAGACCATGCTGGAAATGACTAACCCTCATAAAAGCACCACCAAGGTAAACAACTTTTAGATCCAGTGTGGCAATGTGTCAGCCTCTTCATAGATACAGAAAATTGGCCTTTGAACGATCAAAAATCAAACCAAAAAATGCCAAGATTTGCTTGATAAAAAGAGACATGCCAATAAGAAATTTCTCCTGAGAAGACCCTGAAATCAGAAGACTTAGATTCACACCAGTTTTATAATTGGGACATTAAGTTAGCCTTTTCTTCTTCTTGGGTTTCAGTTTCCTGTATGTTGCCCATACATTATTCTTTAGAGAATCAAATGAAAATATTTGTGAATGTTGGCAATATAAAATTCCTTATGCATACAAAGTATTCTTATTTTTTCTAGGAAAAGCCAGCCAGAGTCAAAGTGGAATTGGCTTCCGGCGTCTCCTCCAAAGGTTCTGTGATTAAAAGAAATCAGCCGCCTGAGCAGAATTCCTCTAAGGAAAATGCCTGCAAACTGATTCTGGAGAATTCTGAAGCTGTAAGCCAGCTCTTAAATGTAGCTCCTCCAAGAGAAGTGGGTGAGGAGAGTGAGTGGGAGGAAGTGATCATCTCCGATGCCCATATTTTGGTTAAGGAAGCTCCTGGGATCTGTGGTACAGCAGTCACTAAGATGCCAGTCGTCAAGCCTGAAGTCACTCTGGGGGCAACTGAGAAGGACAGTTGTGGAATAGAAGTTCCGCCACCACCAGCCGAGGGGACTAGCACCTGCACCCAACTTCCTGCTGCTAAAAAGCCTACAGGGTAAGTCAGTGTGATTATGTGTCACTGGGAGCGTATTTAGACTAGCAGCTTGTTTGCTTTGTGCCTGCCTTTGCAGCGTTCATGAGAGAGGCAGCAGAGCCTGGTTAATGGTTGCTCTTATAGAAATAGAAAAACCAAGGCCTAGAGACATGTAATGATTTGCCTTTCTTTCTACATCCTGCTGTTAGATTCCTTGTGTAGCTTTTCTTATCAAACTCCTAAAGCAATTGTTAGAATTTTGTTGGTGTAGGCTGTGGGCAGTGTAACAAACTATAAGTCAGCAGTCCTGGATATGGAATCTAGAAAGAGAATCTTATTAAGGTACCATATAGAAGAAGTCCTTCCTTGTAGAGGATTTAGTTTTAGTCTTAGGGTTCTGTTTGACCTTGGGCATAGTCATTTCATGCTGCTGGATTTCAGTTCTTTTTTCTGTGCTTTGTTCTGAAAAGTCCTTCTCCTTCATAGGCTAACTGTGCAGACTGAAAAAGAGTATGTGTAAACTGTACAAACCAGCACCTTACAAATAGGACAAAGGCAGCAAGTTGGGCTTTTTCTCACCTTTTCTTTCATTACTAACGGCTTAATTGGATTCACCATGCAGCCCTTTCTGGCTCTGTTTTGTTCGTATAACTGAAGGTCCTTATTTGTTTTTATCTTGGTTTTCACCTGCAAGCAACTTTACTCCCAGTGGACATTTTAGCATTATTTAGAGGCATTTTTGGTGGACTTGTTGCCAGCATCTAGAGGAATGCTAAATACCCTTCAACACACTGGGTAACCTCAGCAGCAAGAAGTTATCTGACTCCATATTATACTTTTGGTCTTTTTGATGACCCCTTAAAGTGTAAGCAGTTACTATCCTATTTTACATATTAAAAATTTGAGATTAATGGAAGAGTAAACTTACTTGCCCAGGGTCCCTCAACTGTATAATGACTGAATTTGAACTCAGTTTTTTTCCCCTCCACAGTAGGAATGGAACCGAGAGGATTTCTTATACTGAGCTACATTCCCAGTTGTTTTTAAAACATCTCACTCTGTTGTCCAGGATGGCCTCGAACTTATAGTCCTCCTGCCTAATGTTCCTGATTTGCTAGCATTACAGGCATGCGTCAGTGCACACAGCTAAAAATCTTTCTGAAGCCTGATATTTTAACCACGTAATGTCCTCTAGTAAAATGCTACATGGAGCTGTATAGGTTATTGGCACAGAGCCTGCCTAGCAAGTGCAAGGCCCTGAATTCAATTCCTGGTACCAAAAAAAAAGTGCTATATGGAGATTGTGCTTTGGTTTTCTACCCCCTTGGAACAGAATTTGCAGATTTTCTTTTTTTAATTAAAAAAAAATTTTTTTTTTAAATTTTTCCAGAGTTGACCTACTCACCACTGGGCCCAGAACACCAGAGCTTAGAGGCAGAGCACGAGGCAAGCCCTCATTACTGGCTGCAGCAAGACCCATGAGAGCGATTCTGCCAGCCCCAGCTAATGTGGGGCGAGGCAGCAGCGTGGGACTGCCCCGGGGCAGGCACGCCTTTTCCCTGAGTGGTAAGGGCTGAAACAGATCTGGGAGGAGGGCTCTCTGGTGGACAGGAGTGAGGTGGAGAATGGAGATGAGAGTCGTGGGGAGACTAAATGCACAGAAGTCATCAGTTTGTCTCCTGGTTCTCTCAGAGAAGACTTCCTCTGTCAGGACCTGCGGCCTGAAGCCAAGCACACTGAAGCAGCTGGGCCAGCCCGTGCAGCAGCCATCCAGCACCAGTGAGGTGAAGGTGAGACCCATTCCCCAGAGCAGAGGCTGTGTGGGCGTCTGGCCACTTCTCTTTTGCAATTCAGAATGCCCGTGCAAAAAGCAGACCTCAGACCCCAGAAGTTACAATGGTAGACCTCTGCAAGGTAAGCAGAGTGATTTCTCTATTGTAATTTCTTTTTATAAACTGAATGTATGTTTTCAAGCCTTTTGTTTAGAAATAATGTATAATTTAGAACAAAAAATTCTCCCAAGTAAAAGCACTACAAATACCCGTATACACTTTGCTCAGTCACCTATTAAGAAATTAGCTAATTTTACTTTTATCATTTTTGTTCATACTGCCCTCTTATGTGCGTGCATGTGCATGTTTGCATAAAATATACCCAATTTAAGGGTGAGTTACTTGGCCTTTTACTCCTTAATGCTTCCTTCCTTAAAAATAGAGGTATTCTTTTACTGAAATGTCTTTGTACTATTTAGTATATTTATAATCCAATTCTGTCAGTGTTACGCAGTTATAGCCTTTAGATAGCATTTTCCCCTCCCCTATAGGATGCAGTCTTGGATCACATACTGGATTTAGTTCTCTATTCAGCCTACTTTTAAAAATGAATGCATGGCTATTGTAGAAAATTCATCTGTTAACTAATCTATTAACAATCTGATATGCTCTCTTTTAGCTTTCAAGTCTTTTCTCTGTGTGTGTGTGTGTGTGTGTGTGTGTGTGTGTGTGTTTTGAGACAGTTTATGTAACCCAAAATTTGTGTATTCAAATAGATTTATTCTTAGACTTAGATTTTTTTTTGGTTTCGTATGCATGTATGGCCAGAATAATACCCAATTCTCTGAATCAACATTTTTCAAACTTTTAACATGACCTGATGGTAACAAACATGCTTTATCTCATGTGTATATGTCTGTTTCTTTATGTGCTTTTGTGGTGCTGAGGATAGCGTGTAGGGCCTTGTGCATGCTAGGCAGTACTCTGTCACTGAGTCACACTACACAGCCCAGTAACAAAAACATTTTTACATCACAGCCAGTAAATATACATATTAAAAATGTAGGAACCACGCATGGTGGCTATAATCACAGCTACCCTGGAGGCTGAGGCAGGGACATCACAAGTTTGAGCTCAACCTGGGCAACTTAGCAATGCCCAGTTCCAAAATAAAAACTTAAAAAGACCTTCCATTCTCTAGGACTAAAATCTTTAGAAATATTTAGTTTGCTATAGTGTAGCATTGCTCTTTTGAGCAGATTGCTTTATTCTGCCTACTGCCTGGACCTTGAAGACTTTTGAATTTCAGACCCTTAAGAATCATCTTACTTGTTGGGCTCAGTCTCCAGTTCCACAAAAAAAAAAAAACCTCTTCCCTTTATATGTAGTCACTTTAGTATGTCTTCACAAAATACTAGTTTAACTCTTTAAATTAATTTCACCCTCCCTCAGTGTAGCCTGTAGTTTAAAAACTGTCATGGACCAGAATGAAATGGGAGAGTCATTCTGCCATCTCCCATACCATGTGCTTTGTCAGGTATCTTTATTTTTAAATGATTCTAAACTTTCCCTGGCAAGAATATCAATGGGCTTTTACTTGAAGGACTGTTTGCCTGCTGCCCAGATGGTGGTGGCATCTCTGGGTGGATGTGTGTAATCTTGCGGTGTGAAGAAAGGTATCTGGTTAACTTTCAGCTCCTATAAAATCCCTTCATATACACTCTGTCACTGGGATACACCCCACTCTTCTCTGTAGTTTCCCTTTGTTCAGCACCCTTGGATATTTGTTAAAAGCCACAAACTCTTGCTATTCTTAAATCAGTTAACAGGTACATGAGATCTTGTTTTCTGAAAATTAACCTAAATTCACTGTTACAGAATAATTTTAATTTAGAGTGCCTTATTTATCTTTTTCTTCTTTTTTAGCTGTAGAAGTAATATATACGTTCCCTAAAGAACATTGGACAATTTTACTGATGGTGGTAAAGAGGGAAAATGATGGTCTGCCTCTCTGCCAGTGACACCTGTAAATAGTTTTTAGATGACTTATGTGCTAAAGTTGTTCAACCATATGTATGCGTGTATGTCACTGTTACTTTCTTTTATCACCTGATTGTAGTTGTAAATATGATTTGTGGTGTGTCTCTAATACACAGTGTTAGAAGTTACACAGAGAGGTGGCAATCCCTGGACTTAAACAGTGTTCTTTGGTGGGCCAGTGACTGCCAGATAGCAGTGCAGTGCCTACCAATTTCCTAGGACTCCATTTCCTCACTTTGTTTTAGGAACAAAACCTCAAGAGTTAGGCTGAGGTATAAAGCAGCACTAACTAACTTGTTTTGATCCACAGCTGCCGAGTGGCCCAAACAATAGGACATCTCAGGTGAAGGTTGTAGAGGTCAAGCCTGATATGTTTCCTCCATATAAGTACAGCTGCACTGTCACCCTGGTAAGTGTGCAGCTGGTGCTGGGTTGACATGGAGGTCGTTTGGATTTCGTGGTTGAGGGTGTGGAGGAGGCTGGTGGACAGGTTGGAGGTACTGAGAGCGAGAGAAGGGTCGCATGTAATCAGTGATGCTGAAACTCCAAGCACCTGTGCAAATAATAGCTGCAGGGTGAATCTGCTAGATTATTTTGGCATTTTTCCCAGGTATCTGTAAAGCACAGGGTAGCTGAGATCAGTATATTTTTATTCAGAGTAGTCAAAGATGAGAATCCAGGTTTAAGTTCGGTAGTCTTTGAACCTCTTAGACTAGAAAGTGTGTTCCACAAGTAAGTCTAGACAGAGTGGCAGCATGTTTTCCTTCTTAAAACAGACACATTGAGAACTAGTATCAAAAGGGTGAGAAGTAAAGTAAAGCAGTTTATTTTGGTTAGCTTCGTACAGTGGTAGCGCACCTACTGCACGCGTGCTGCCACAGGCTGTTGGTATTATCGAAAGCACCGAAAGATTGGCCATCACTGGCCTAGTACTTTCCATCGGAGTTTTTCCCTCCCATTCTCCTTTTATTTTTAACATAACACATATCAACATCCCAGTAAATGAATATGTGGCCGTGGGGTGATCGTTTTGTAATATAAACAGCATGGAGCAGTGGAATAAGCACTTGAGTTGAAAGGCCTACTCCAAATGTAGTTCTGGCTCTACCGCTAACATGCCACATGTCCTAAGACAAGATTTTCCTTCTCTAGTCCTCAGTTTCACCATCTAGAAAATGCTGTGTTGGTTTAGGTGTCTTTGGGGTTTCTATCATGCTTACTGTCCTCCAGCTCTGTTGACCCATAAGGTAACAATGAGCCAGATGTGTTTTGGCACTTTTTCTGATTTCAGTGAGATGAACAGGTTTTGCAAGACTAGCTGGATTTTTAAAATTCTCACCTGATGGTGAGAGGTTTATAAAGAGTCTTTCATTATTCAAAAAATATTTATTAGCCAGGAACCATAGCACGTTCTGTAGTCCTAGCTACTTAGGAAGCTGAGATAGGAGGATTATTTGAGACCATGAGTTGACGAACAACCTGGACAACACAAAAAAGGAATAAAATAGATATAAATATACATATGTAATATGTATATTTATTAATATATAGTATATATTTTTATATATGGAGGCAGAGGCCGGGGATTTAGCTCAGGGGCATAAGCACCTGCCTGGCAAGCGTGAGGTGGTAAGTTCGATCCCTGGTACCAAAAAAACAACAAAAAAAGAATTATATATGGAGGGAAAGAGAGGGAAATGGAGAGATGAGAGAGAGAATGAGCAAGACAGCAATTTGGTGAGTAAATGATGTCCAGTCTGGCCTGATCCATAAAGAGAATATGACTAAAGAGAACTAATGATTTAATTACCTTCTCCATGCCCTCCAGAGCCTCCCCGTCTTGGGCTCCAGGAGGCTGCTAGGCTTACCATCTATGAGCTGCCCAGAATTCTTTCTCTCTTAGGCTGATTAGTAGTAACGTATTAGGAACTTAGATATTACAGCTTTAAGATTAATCCAAAAGTCACAGTTTACCTTTAGGTAGGGCTTGAAATCTTTTCTCCCTCTTTGGTGCTGGGGTGGAGCCCATGAGGGCCTCAAGCCTGCTAAGCAAGCACTCTCCCACTAAAGCTACATCTCCCATCCTCTAGGACTAAAACCTTTAGAAATATTTAGTTTGCTATAGTGTAGCATTCCTCTTTTGAGCAGATTGCTTTATTCTGCCTACTGCCTGGACCTTGAAGACATTTGAATTTCTAACCCTTGAGAATCTTCTTGTTTCACAGATTATATAGCCTGTATTAAAATGAAAAATTACAGAAAAGAAATCTCACTTTAAGACTCTTTAGAAGTTAGGCTACACCTGATTTGTGTGGGATTATGCTGGTTTCTTGTCTGATTTACCAACAGCTTGTTTGACCTAACTTTTGTAGAACTGAATGCTGATCTTACTTTTTAGGATTTGGGCTTGGCTACATCAAGAGGCAGGGGAAAGTGCAAGAATCCCTCTTGTAGTTATGTCTACACTAACCGGCACAAACCTCGGATTTGTCCCAGCTGTGGTTTTAACCTTGCCAAAGACCGGACTGAGAAAACCACCAAGACTCTTGTGAGTTCCCCTAACATATCCCCTGGTATTGAGTTGTGCTCTGTTGGTGAGCCTGTTTCAGTAGGAATGAAAGGATTTCTTGATACACGATTGGTAGCTAGAACATCAGGACCAGAACCAGATCATAAGTTCTGAACCTGAGCAAGTACCTTCTCTCTGGGCCATGTCCTCCTTGCCAAGGTGAGGGGGTCCACCAATGTCTTAGTATGTTTTCTGCTGCAATAACAAAATACCTGAGATTGGGTAATCAACTGCTGAGAACAAGAAGCTGCTCTCTTCTGAAACAAAACCACTTCTGCAATAACTAATTCATTAATTGTGGAGTAATCCATTCATGAAGGCAGAGCCCTTGTGACCCCATCACCTCTCAGAAGTCCCATCTCAAATTCCATTAATAAGTTACTTTGGGAATTAAGTTTCTAATTCATGAAATTTGAAGGACATATTCAAACCATAGTGACCAGGTCCTTGATGTCTAAGAACCAAAAGTTCAATCACTAATGAGGCTGGCAGCCCAAACTTTAAATAGCAGAAGAAGAGTGGGATTTGCATCTTCTTGTCCAACTTACGGGTCCTGGACCAGGAATAAACTGGATTTCACTGTTTATTCCTTCTGTAAACAGTGAAATCCAGTACCAACACTTAAGATTAGATCACCACTTTCTAGCAGGTTCCTTGAAAAGCTTTTACCTCATCACAAGGCTTGGTTCTAGCAGTCTTAACAAACCTGTTCTCTGGAGCTGGACCAAACTACTTGGATAGTAATAATACTTGGTTTCACTTGGTTCCTTAGGACTCTTTCTATTTTTTTATTTTTTATTTTATTTTTTTTTTTTGGCGGCACTGGGGATTGAGCTCACAACCTTGTGCTTGCCAGGCAGGCGCTTAAGCCACTGAGCTAGATCCCCAGCCCTAGGACTCTTTTTTAAATTATTAGAACCAGAAAAAAAAAAATAGATGTTTTTAGAGGTCTTCAGAATTTCCGTACATGAGTTTTTAGAAGCGAGCAGAAGGTTCTAGCACTTGAGGGGAGTAGAATGAGGATGAGGGGAAAAAAAAAAAACCCTGTCACTGATCTGCTTTGGGAGAGGAGAGTGTAGAGGCAACGACATGCAACTAATGGGTCAACATCCAAGGTTCCAAGATGGAAACTGGCCACTAGGTCTAACCTGGTCTTGATGAATAGGATTTGGATAGAATGGGAAGCCACGCTTAAAAGATGGGCATGAATGAAAGTAAGTGTGAGTATGGCAGGGTGGGCTGGGTTAAGGAGAGTAAGAAGTGAAGAGCATGTTAGGACCACATCGTGGAAGGTCGTGTCAGACTGGGAAGTTTGCTCTTTGGGCATTGGGATCCCATTCAGTGTCCGTGAGCCAGAGGGAAGCGTATTGCAGGAGACCGACGTAGAGGGATGGCAAT
>RJWT010030481.1:0-14639 GCA_004365215.1 Cuniculus paca | reverse complement strand
TGTATATATATACAAATTTATGTCTTTTTCATTTTTGTTTCCTTCTTTCCTCCTTTCCCCTATACCAGTTATTTTTCTTCTTTGAGCAGTTTCTTATCCTTACACAATACTTATTGTAGATTTTGGATTATATTTACTCTTTCAGTTTCTTACACTAGGTAGACAATATGGTATTTACACATGTGAGTTTGATTCATTTCACTTATGAGTATGGTCTCAACTCACATCCATTTACTTATAAAAGCCTTGATGCAATCTTTCTTTATAGCTGAGTAGTACTCCACTGTATAAAAATGCCACATCTTTTTTATCCATTCTTCAATTGATGGGCAGTTGAGTTGTTTCCAAGATTTGGCTGTTACAAATTGAGCTGCTATAAACTTGGGTGCACATATATCACTGTGGTATGATGTTTTCAATTCTTCTGGGAAAATGCCCAGAAGCAGGATGGCTGGGTCAGATGGAATCTCTAATCCTAACTTTTGGAGGAGTCTTCACATTGATTTCCACAGTGGTTGCACCAGTCTACACTCCCACCAGCAGTGGAGAGGAGTTCTTTTTTTCCCACAGCCCCTCTAGCATTTGTTATTGGTGGATTTCTTGATCTTGGCCATTCTTTCTGGAGTGAAATGGAATCTCAGTGTTGTTTTACTTTGCATTTCTCAAAAGACCCATGATGTTGAACATTTTTTCATATGTTTACTTGCCATTTGTATTTCTTCATCTTAGAAGTGTGTATTCATCTCACATGCCCATGGGATCTCATCTTATTAAAAGCTTTTGCATGTCAAAAGAAATCACCAACAGAATGAAAAGAAAACCCATAAATTGGGAAAAAAATTTTAGCCAGTTGTCCTTCAGACAAAGGACTTCAATATAGAACTTATGAAGAATTTTAAAAGATCAGTATTTCTGTTTTAATATTTAGATCTTTGATCCATTTTGGCTTCCAGTATATTTAGTGTTTAATCTTGAAGACACAGGCGTAGGCAAAGAGTTCATGAACAAAACACAAACTACACGGAAAGTACTTCAAAGAATCAACAGCTGGGATCTCATCTTATTAAAGAGTTTTTGTATATCAAAAGAAATCACCAACAGAGTGAACAGAAAACCCACAGAATGGTAAAAAATTTTAGCCAACAGTCCCTCAGACAAGGACTTACATCTAGAACATATAAAGAATTGAAAAATATCAGGTTCCCAAATTCAAAGACCCAGTTCAAAAATGGGCATCTGAGATGAACATGCACTTCTCAGATCAAAAAACACAAATGGCAAATAAATACATGAAGAAATGTTCAACATCACTGGTCATTTGAGAAATGCAAAGTAAAACAACACTGCGATTCCATCTCACTCCAGAAAGAATGGTCATCATCAAGAAATCAACCAACAACAAATGCTAGAGGGGCTGTGAAGAAAAAGGAACTCTTCTCCACTGCTGGTGGGAGTGTAGACTGGTACAACCATTGTGGAAATTAGTGTGGAGATTCCTCAAAAAAGTAGAATTGGCGGTCCCATTCAATCCAGCTATTCTCCTGAGTATTTTCCCAGAAGAATTGAAAACATCATACCACAGCAATATATGTGCACCCATGTTTATAGCAGCACAAATTGTAATGGCTAAATCTTGTAAACCAAATGCCCATCAACAGTAGAATTGATAAAAAAACGTGATATTTTTATACAATGGAGTACTACTCAGCTATAAAGAAGGATAAAGTTGAGGCTTTTATAGGTAAATGGATGTAATTAGAGATCATACTCATAAGTGAAATAAATCAACTTGCATGTATAAATGTTGTACTGTCTCCCTAGTGTAAGAAACTGAAAGAGTAAATAAGATTCGAAAGGTACAATAGAGATTGTGAAAGGGGAAAGAAACTGCTCAAAAGGAAAGAACAACTGGGATGGGGAAAAAGAGAAAAGAAGGAAGGGATATATATATATATATATATATATATATATATATATATAAGCTAAGATAATTATACTATTTATTCTGTTAGTTCATTGAAAGGAACAGTTAGTGCTTATATTGTTTGATCAGCTTTGCATGTCTATGTCTGGTAATTTGAGCAACTATTTTCAAGACAACAATATGCAATATAATAACCATTGTTAATTTCCTATCATCTTATTTTGAAATTCTGTATCATTTTTGTTGGTTTTTAAAATTCTCTTTAAATAAAAAAAAAATGTTGAGAGACTTGCAAGTGAGTAATGGTGTGGAAGTAGGGACCAAGGATGCTATTTTATGGTTGTGGTTGCATAAAAATATATCTAAAATTTAAAAACTATATTATTTCAATGAAAATTTAAAAACTATATTAAAATTTAAAAACTATATTACTTCAATGAAAATTTAAATTTAAACATAGTGATGTCTTGCTGAAATAATGGAGACTCTAGTGTGTGCATAATGAAGGAAATGGATAAAAACTGGAGCAAAATGCATAGAGTGACAGTCACAGCCCAGCCAAGGCCCCCTCCACCACATCCGGCAAGGGTTCGCCATATCCTTGAGGAACTTTGCACTCAGATCCTGCACGCGGTTTGCTCAACTCCCACTGTACTTGAAGTTAAAGTCAGAGCTAGGAGAATGTGGAGGTGCTGTGGGGTGGGGCCTGGCGCCTCCATGGCTCCTCGTGGGATTAGGCTGCCCCACTGCTTACATGCTCTGCCCACGAAGCCCGTCCTCCACGACGATCCTGTGTTGCAACACTTTTGTTTTTTTCTCAGATTTGCTTTGCTGGCAGCAGATGAATTCGGGATCCCAGCAACATTGGCTCTTCTGGTTCCCATAATATTCAGAGTGGAAACATAGGTTAAGAGTTTTAACCCCTAAATGCTTGAGGCTTTAAAAATGAAATCTGGCAAATGATTAAACTAATTGCTTTTGCTTAAAACAATTTGAAGGCAAATGTGATACTGTGTTTAACTTGGAGAGACAGCACCTCTGGCATGCAGCTCTGTTAGGACTTTTCACAAGGGAGGCCTTGCCTTGCTGATTGCTCACATAAAAATATTATAAAACAAAGTTCTCTGAGCCTGTGAAGCTGAAAGAGTATTTAAAATGGAGCCAATGGCCACTGCACAGCGGCCCTCAGCCACCGAGGGGACACGGCTGCCACTGGCAGACTGCAGGTACAGAGCTGATGCGGTAAGGCACGGCTTCTAGCTGAAGATTGTCCCGGGAAACAGCTGCTGTGTGGGGCCTCCAAGTCCAAAGGAAAAGCCTTTTAGAAGAATTCAAGGGGACACGGAGGGGCAGATTGGCCTCTGGAAGGAGCTGGGAAACTGTGCAGGATTGCAAAAGCTGATTGAAGGATATAGTTCTTAACCATCTTCCACCGCATTTTGCAATTTTGCATTCACTCCCAAGTTGATCTTTGCTCACAGTTGCCAAAACAGCTGTTCACACGGGTGCGGATGAGGCCCTGAGGCCTTGGGCCCCTCCCAGCCCGCCCACAGCGAGGCAGCAGCCCCCAGCCAGGCACAGGGTCGTGTACAGGGCTGGGCACTGCTAGAGGGGCAGTCCCGGCCAACGGGTGGGAGGGGTAGCTCCTGGGGACCCTCGGCGCACCCCGATGCTGCAAACCTTGATGCTACTACCAAGTCCTCTTTTCAACAGTCCCATGCAGACTAGAAGAAAGAAAAATACAAGAGAGAGAGAGAGACAGAGAGAGAAGTAAAAAAAATATGACCGTAAATCTGGGATCTGTTTTTATTGGTGCTTCTAGTTCAGATTTCCAGTTTGGAAAAACACTTTTTATGTATCCCAGGCACCTTGGCAATGACTGAGAGATGACAATAAATTCAAAAAGCTTAAAAAAAGAAAAAAGGGTATTTTTATATCCAGGAGAACAAATCCTTGTAAACTACAATGCATCTAAGGCCCTTTGTCACATCTCAACTAAGTGGTTTACTTCAACTTTTGCAACTTAATTTCATTTCCAAGGCTCTTCCACTGGTGTCAAGCACCGAGCGGCTTGGGGTGGGCCCCAGGTGCTGCCAAGGCGCATGACTGCTTTCCCCGAGTGACTGCACTTCCTGAGCATGGAAGGAGGGTGGGTGCGCCAGAACCCTGCAGTGAGGCTTCCGTGGGGGAACACCTCCCACACAAGGCAGCAGTCTGAGCACAAGGTTTCGGGTGAACTGCAGTGCAAAACCATGCTTATGAGAAACCAGAGTACGGCCTTCAGCAGGGACAAGACAGAGCGTGGGCTCCGATATCTGAGCGCAGGCCAGGGTCTGTGCAGGAAACGTAAACGCAGCTCGGGTTCTCACTCAGGTGTGCACGGGGTGATGGGCTGCACAAGGGCCTGCATACTGGCATGCTTTCCATCTCTGCCTTGCTTGTGAATAGGCCACTTTGCCAAGTGTCGTAAGTTTGCGTTTATGGTGGATATGTGTCGCACAGAAACCCGGGCCTGGGTAAGTGGGGTTTTCATTTGCCCCAGCTGTGCTGGCTGGTCCCCTCTCCCCCACTAAGATACAGTGAATAAAGTGATGGGGCACATCCCTCTGAAGCAGCTGCAAGCCATTCAGTCACATAACTTGAAATGAGAAGACGGTGAAAAATCCAAGCCTGCTATTCTGCTGGGTTCCACAGCTGTGCTCACAGCTCAGCGAGACGGCTGCCCAGACAAAGCCACCTCCCTGGGCCTTGGCTGACTGACAAGAGGAAAGAAAGGAGATTACTATAAGCCCCAGGTATTTCGGTGAGCTGGAAGCCAGCTGGGGAGGACTTGGGCGCCAGCGACACCTCCAGCTGGCGGGCGCACTTGGCAACCCCGTCTGCAGAAGGGCGCCCCAGAGGGTGAGGTGTGTTCATGGACTGACAGTGTGCCAGCTGCCCAGGAGGCAAATGGGGCCAAGAGGAGGCTGCATGCCCAATGGGGGAGCGCAGCCCCCACAAAGGGCCTGGGGACCCGCTCCCACAGTGGATCCTCTGGGTAGCCAAATAGGAGTGGAGGAGAGCTTAGGCGGGAGCCCAGGCCTAGGAGGCCAGGCCAAGTGACCACCCTGAGTTCCCAAGAGGCCAAGGATATACAGGGTCTCCCTGGGGGATGGCAGGAGCTAGCTCTTAGCCTGTGCCACCTGGGGCTTGGGCACAGCTTCCAACTGCTTCTAGCCCCACCCCTTCACTCCAGCTTCCCAGAAGGACCACTGGGAGGTCAGGGGTACTGAGTGAATTGAACCACGGGGGGAGAACACATGAGGGTGGTGTGCTGGGGTGACCCCTAAATGATTAGGCCTTGGTGGTGGTGAAAACTGCTATGGCAGTGATGGTGGTGGTGTTGATGGTGATGATGGTGGTGGTGGTGATCACAGTGATGGTAAGGCGGGTTGGTGAGAGTGATAATGTTAGTGACAACAGTGTGGTGGTTGTAGTAGTGTGATAAGTGGTGGTGATGATGGTTAATAAGTGCTGTGATGATAGTGATGGATGATGGTGACCATGGTGGTAGCGAGGATGGCGATGATAGTGAATCATGATGATGCTGTGGTGATGAAGATAGTAATGAAGGTGATGGTGTTGGGAGTGGTTGGTGAGGGTGGTGATGGTAGTGATGATGATAATGGTGCTGATGACAGTGATGGGGATGACGGTGGGGGGGGTGATGGTGGCCATGGATCCACCTTCTCTTGACTAGATGTGGAAAAAGATAGGAACCTCCTGTGCTCAGTGTGTCCTCCCACAATAATGGATTTTTCTCATGTACCAGTGCCCTGCTGTGTGGACAGCATTGAGAGCCAGCATTCCCTCCAGTCTCAATTTTAGAGGAGAGCTAAGCTGCACTGTCTAGCACAGCAGACTCTGGATACATCTGAGCAACAAAAATGTGCACACTTGCAAGAGGAGAGCTGTACATATAAAATGCATGGTGGACCCAGGGTTCATGTGGAAAAGGAATGTAAAATATCACATTTTTACATCGATTATGGATTGAAATTATAATATTTTTCATAGGTGAGATTAAATAAAAATATTCAAACTATATCTATTTATTTTTACTTTTAATGTGGCAATGGAAGGCCTAAAAATACATGCATGGTTCCTATTAGCCTTCTATCAGACACTGTGTCTAGAAAATTGGTGTAAAATATTCCACTTCCTGCCAGTTGTGTTAAAGTTCTATTTAATCTCCACAAATGTGAATGTGTGGTCAAAGTGAGCTCTCCTCAGTGCAACACGTAAGATTTTTGTTTTGTTTTGTTATTTAAAAATAAATTAAAAGCAAAAGGCTTTGAGATCCCATGTGGCCTAGAAATGATTTTTCTGCCCAGATTCAGGGGTGAGTACCCCCACACTCTTCAGAGTCCACCATGCAGGCACACGTGTGCACACCTATGTATACACGGGCACACACAGAAAAACCCCCGCAGGGTGCACAGCAAGCTTCTGCTCACTGAGTTAGACAGCTGGAGCCCAGGGCAGTGCAGACGCTGGGTCCTCTAGTGCAGGAGTTCGTGAGCAACCAGCCTCCCTTGCCTGGAAGTCTGAGCTGGAGGATTCCGTGCACTTGGTATATGAGCTGTGCTGGAGGAAGTGAGGAAGAACAGCAAGGAGACCAAAAGGTGCTGGGGCACTGAAAAAGACAGAAATTGAGGGAGAACCAGAGTAGGTCATCACTCATACTCTGCTGCCAGGCTTAGCTGGCTCCCTTGTCAGAACTGGGTGTTCTCACGATGGCTGGGGACCAGTGCACGCCAAGCACAGACCCATGAGTTTGAGGAAGTCTGTGGTCCCATCATCCCTTCTCCCTTGTTCTACTGGGTAACTCCTCAGGCGGGAGGCCTCTCCTGCAGGCAGAGAGCCTCCTGTGCTCCCAGTACCATGTGCCTTTCACTCCGCAACAGGCTGTGACTGCTGCACCCACAGATTTGTGTGCTGTTTGGTGGAGCCCAGTGTGTGCAGGGCTCCCCTGGGTGTCTCTGACATAAGCCTCCTGGACAGGTTGGGCTCAACTGTCACATGACACCCTAGACTCCAAGATCCCAGGACGCAAGCCAGGTGCTGGTCCCCTTCATCCCCCAGATCCCTCAGGGGACATATAAGCCCATTTTGCAGGTAGTGAGCCAGGCACCTGGGTTAAAAATGACTACATTTGTAGACCAAGTCACACTGGCAGGCTGGGCAATTGGAAGGCCAGCTGCACCCTCAGAGGAAATGGTCTGACCTGTGCTACAGGGATGTGCCCAGGCTATTCCCCGTGTGGCCTTTCAGAGGGGACAGAACCACAGACAGAGCCGCCCTCACTGCCTCAGACAGAATGAGTCCTATCCATGTCTTGGTGTTCTGCCGTGGTTTCCGGCTGCTGTGATCTGGATGTCTGTACTCTCCCATTCGTATGCTGAAGTCATAAATCCCAGATGATGTGTCAGGAGCTGACTCGAGGAGGTGACGTGAGCAGGAGCATGGGGCTCTCATGAGAGGGTTAGTCTTCTGTGCAAGGACATAGCGACAAGGAAGCAGCCCTCACCAGACACAGAGCTGCCACACTGTGACCTTGGACCCCAGAACGATGAGGTGCACATTTCTTTTGTTTACATGTCACCCAACCTATGGCATTTTCTAACAACAGCATGAAGGGATACAGACACAGGCCAAGCCGAGGTCAGGTGCTAGATGCTTATGGGTTTGGACTGTTCTGAGCTCTTGGGATCTGAGAGAGCTTCCTGGGCCAGGCACATGTCTTGAGCAACACTGGCCATCGCATGGATGTTCCAAGCAATCAGTAGATGACCTTCAGGCAGGACTGGCCGGAGGGGCCCAAGATGCTGAACACTACACACCTCACAGGCAGGCAGAGGGGAGCTGGAGTAGGGGAGTGATTGAAATTTGGACCAGACCTTCTCTGTCCTGAGAAAATTGACCTTCCTCTTACCTGCACACCCAAAACAAACAAAAGGGAAAAGGAGTCACTGTATCGCTGTAGCCTGAGCAGCTTTGGAGCAGCTGATGGTCTTCCCAACCCACCCATCAGAGGAGGACCCAGTACCTGCCATGCCACCAGCAATTCCTGGGTGGAACGACCATATCTGGGGAGGACAGAAGAGCTGCTCCCAGCTCAGAGGGCAAATTCTAGGAAATAATTAAGTGAACTTGAAGGGGCATTAAGCTCAGAAAGACCCTCTTATTTTGTCCCCTTCCACTCACTGTTTCAGCATTTAATGATTTTTCCAGCAAATCTGAGTTAGTCAGAACATTCGAGGAGGTTTTGGGGAGCTGCTAGTCTCCTGGGCTCTTTGTCTCAACTGTGAGAGGTTGTGCTAGGCATGAAGAGGGCAGGTCCCCAAGACGGTGCCAGAGACCCTCTGCCTACATCCCCTGTCCTTTTACTTAGTTTTAGACTTAGCACCATGGAGCTGACACCAAAGCTCTGAGTTAGGAGGGGACGGAGGAAGTGGACACCTTGGGGTCCCCGGGGCTGGGTCCTTGCACTCGGGGAGTGCAGAACACCTCAGGAGTCAAACATCAGGCAGGTCGCAAAGAAGCTTTGACAGGCCTCCTCAGAGATGGCCAGCATCCCACAGGCCCCCCTGGAGACATGTCTCATCCCCCAGGAGCCTGTGGGGGTCAGAACAATGTCCTGGGGAAGCCTAGACCACGAACTGGTTCCAGCGGCCCCACAAAGCCCCCAAGGCTCCAGAAGGACTGGCCGAGGAAACTGGCTGAGGAAAGAGCAGGAGGCTCATGGTTGAGGAGGACCAGCTTAAATACTCAGAGGTAATGGCAGTTTTTGGGACTGCAGGTTTGTGAAAAGCCCAGGATTCTCTGCCCTCCTAAGTTGCGGATTTTTCAGTGTAATTACGTGTTGCATGTAACACACGTGGGTCTTACCTGGTATGAGCCCAGGCTTGGGGGCAAACCAACCATGTACTTCTGATCTGAGCTGAAAACAGTCAACCTGAAAGACAGCCTGGTGTGCATGCAGAGTCCCAAGAAGTGGCAGGGCTAGAACTAGGCAGCCTGGGTCTCTCAGAGCCCCAGGACACTCTTGCCAGCAGAGTCAGCCTGTCCCAGATGTGTGCCCAGTGTGCTGGGCCTTCCTGTGGTGACGGAAAGGGCAGGATGGAGCCTGGCTTGCTCTACAAGAACTGTCAGTGCGAATCCTAGAGGAGCAGGGGCTTGGGTAGGGGCTCGGGCAGGGGCTCTGAAGACCTTCTTTCTCCCCAGTTATAAGCTCCCCACTGTAGGCCGTCTTCAGGAGCCCCAGGTGTCCACCCTCATCATAGAGGCCTCCTGTGAGGGAGGCCACTGGGCAGGGGGCAGGTGTCACACAGGCCTGGTGAAGGCTACCCCTCTGAGCACACAAGCCAACTCTTCTCCTCTTCCAACTCTGTTCCTTGAAGACCCGACTTTGCTTTGTTGTACCAATTAGAGATCTAATCCTGGTCTAAAAACATGGATGTGTCTTGATATTAAAAGGCCAGTTACTCACACAGTCATGTGAATAAATTCCTGTACTGCAAAGGCAGCTGCAATGCTGATCTGAGCTCTCAGATGGGACTGGGGCAGGGCTGAGGGGCTGTACCCCATCCGGGACTCCAAGCTGGTGTGAGAAATGATGCCCGACCCTGGAGGGGCAGGCCTAAACTTTGAGTTGCAAAGGAGGCTTTGGAAATAAGTCACTTGTTGCAGAAAAATGTTTTTCTGTTCATTATTGAAAAGCACCCTTCGGAATCTAAAAACAGTATCTACCGTGCAGTTAAAGTTCTTCCTGCCTTAGTGGAAACGTCTCTCTAAAGTGAATGATTAGGGCAGTGGGTGCGGACTCAGGCTCTGATACACACATGCACTCACATGGCACACACACTCATAATGCATGTGCATGTATGCACACCCACACCACTCACGTGCCTACACACATGCACATGCATGTACACAGGCACAGAAACAGCGCCTGCACAGGTGCACACATTGCTCACACTTCATACCATGTGCACACACACACATGCATACGCGCGTGCACGTTCTGATGCTCAAGTTTTATGTTAGCCCAGCCCTCCTTGTTTCCTGTGCTCCTCTCAGCGCTGTGCATCCCAGGACGCCGTTATGGTTTGTGTCTAGATGTCCCCCCAGGCCTCTGGCTCCGTACCTTTGGAAACCATGCGGCTAAACTCCTCCACACAAACAGCAGGCAGAGGCTGGGGGCTCTCTGCAGACAGAGGAGAGGACAGAGTCTGGGTCCACTGTGGGAGCCAAGGGCCAGGCTAGGGAAGGAGGCCTTGGGCGGGACCATGTCGAGGTAATAAGAGGGGCTGAGAACAAGCAAAGTGCTGTGAAACCCCCTTCCTGTCCTGCAAGGAGGCTGCAAGAAAGGAGACATGATCAGAGTTACAGGACACGTAGGTTGCATTCGAAACGAAACTGAGGAAAGAGCAGGAAACCGGTGGCCAGTGTCCAGAGGTAGTTTTCACTTTATCCTAAAGGCAAGGATTGCCCTGGGAGGCTCAGGGGTGGGCTACTTGGGACTTTCTATTTGAGAGTCCTGCTGAGCTGAGTCGCACCAAAACACAGCACCAGTGGGTAGGGCTGAGGCTCCTGGAAGTCCGGCGGGTGGAGGATGTAGAGCCATGAGGCAGTCCTGAGTCTAGCCTTGAACAGTGATGAGAAATGCAGAGAAATGCGTTGGTCTTCCTGCCACGAAGAGGCTCCATATTTTCTAAAGTGTTCCCAATACTGACCCTGAAAACTTACTTCAGATCAGAAAACACTACAAAACTTTTGTTTCTGATATTTATAAAAATCTGGACACTATGCCATGAGGGGTTGCCTCTGCGACCTCACGTGCCTGGACACATGCTGACCACACCTGGTGCCATGTCCCTCCAGACTGCCCAGGCAGCCACATCTCCAAACGTGGCTGAGCCCTGTGCAGGGCTTTTGCTCTGCTCTTTAGTCTAACGGTTAAGCCTGTCTGCTGAAAATGCTCCGTTTTGGACAGGTCATTTACAAGCTTGGCCGCTGGTCCAGGACGAAGGCAAAGGTATCCTCCCACCTTCTGCAAAGCTGCCTCCTTTTGCCTAGAGCAAATTTTATCTTACACCTGCTTTCCACTTGAAAGCTTGAGGGTTGTCCCAGTCCGTCACCCGACCACAGTGCATCTCAGACACTTTTGGAAAACCAGCCCTCGAAGGCATGTGCGTGGCCTGTCAGCCACTGTGTCTCCCAGTCTCTTTCAGGAGTCTTGCTCCTTTCCATTTGCCCACCTCTCATTTTTTCCAGATGACACAACTACCCCTCCCCAACTACGAAACTCACGGCTTGCACATAGTATGGTTATGGGTCACCCGCACAACAGGCCAGCTCAGACCACAGCCGCAAGGTGTCCAGCCCAGAAGTTCTCAAAACATCAGGATCAAGACCAAGTCAAGTTGTGTGCTTATGTATTGATCTTATTTAGAACAAAGCACGTCCCCTGGTATCCTAGTCATTTATCACAAGTCTCTTGTTGGAAAAAACTCAGATAGATGCAAAGAAGAAGAAATAAGAGAAACAAGGCAGAGGCCACGAGGCTGGGGCTGAATGCCCTCACCAGCACAGCCGGTGCATCTGTTGAGCAAACCAGCAGCAGAACACCCCTCCCCAGGCCCCTTCCAGAGGGAGAGGCTTGGCCAGGGCTGGACGTCAATGTCACCAGCTTTTATTTTGTTTTCACCAGCGTCTGTCTCCAGCCTTCCTCCTCGTATTTTATGTAAACTCTGGGGCCTTGCTGGCTGAAAGTGAGTTCTGTTTTTCAGCAGCCCCGTGGCTTTTGGACTTAACAGACTTGAAATTAGTTCATGGCGACCCAGACGCACATCACAGCTCAGAAACCACACGGGAGCCGTGTCGGTGAAGGCAGCCGCATAGTGGAACGGCCAGACTGAAATTTATACCAGCGACCTGGGCCTCATCAGGCCTCATGACAGCGTGTAAAGTGAGTCGCTGCTTAGTCACCAATTTGCTTGGCAAGGTCCGGTGGATTAGGAAATACATCAAAGGTCAGACAGTAGGAGTTCGTCTAGACGGTCTATTTCAGATTCTACACTCAGTCCATGGGTTTCTGTAGCAACCTTGCAAACACTGATATTTTAGCAGCATTGTAAGAAGCTTCACTTTCTTGTGCAGTCATGGGGAGCCTCTGTCTGACAGCTGCTGTGTCCAGCGCATGTTTTCTGCAGTGTCTCCCACTTCCTGGATTTAGAAACTACAAACGACTGGCAAGGCGGGCCCTCTGCTTACCCCTCCTAGCATGGTTCCCTGGGGCTGGTCTTCTCGTCCTCGTGGCCGGAAGCAGAGCTCTCTGAGGTCTAAGGAGAAGCATGCAGAAGCATCACACATGAGGCCTTTAAACGCCATGCTCTGTCCTGCACTGAGAGGTGAAGCGAAGGGTGGAGAGAAGCCAGGAGAAAAGGAAGAAAGGGGCCTGGGGCCTGAGACCACTGAAGTGGACAATACTGTTCCTCGAGGCTCTGAGCCCCACAGGACACATAATGATGTCTGAGGACATTTGTGGCTGTCACAACTGGGGTGCTCCTGGATCCCATGGGTGGAGCCAAGGATCCTTCAGGGCCTGCATGGCCCCACAGAAAAGTGTCCTCCAGTAGCTGTCACGTGAGAATGAGAAGAGCTGCCTCTGGGAATCATGCCAGGCAAGCCCGGGAAAACGCTCCTAGAGGGCTGCTTTCATTTCCATGACATTTTGGTGAGTACTGTTCTTCCCAGGGCTGGTGTCCCCTTCTCTCCTCGTCCACTCAGGACAAGTGATGTCCGCCCAGGTGTGGAAGGCTCCGGACTCTGGGCACTCTGGGCAGTGGTAAAGGGTCTTGAAGGTTGTCTACACGTGTATCATCTGCTCAGTCAGTGCAATGAGCACTCACAGTGGGGTGAGCACCATGGTCACTTTAGAAAGGCAAGTCTGCAACCATTTGTGGTACCTGTAATCCCAGTACTCTAGGAGGCAGAGGCAAGGGGATCACAAGTTCAAGTCCAGCCTGGGCAACTTAGCTACTTAGCAAGACCCTGTCTCAAAATTTTAAAAAATAATAATGAAAAGAGGCTGGAGATGTAGCTCAGCGTGAAGGCCCTGGGTTCAATCCACAGTACTGGAAGAAAGATAGAGAGACCTGTACACATAGCACTGGTGGAGCTAGAAGAAATGGATGTGGACCTGAACATCTTCGTTCTCTACCCTCTTTCCAAGCAAAGGACTTGGGGAATCTGGCTAGGTTAGTTATTGCTGCTCCCCACAATACTTTCCAGGTGTCAAACTTGGCTAGGATATAGAGATCTTATTTTTGGAATCGTATTCTAGGCCCCCCAAGTGACAGTCTGTGTTTTCTCCTTCATGGCAGCTCCACAGACAGATCCAGGCCACAGCCTTGAGAGACAAAGTCCACCTTACTTTGGAAGCCAAAGGAGCCCACAGCCTGTGGTTCATCGCCCTCCTCACTGCTGACCTGGGTTCCCAGACTAAGTGTGCCAGGCTGGCGGGATGAGCCCACCATGATCATCTCAGCCCCTCTTAGCTCCCACATGACCAAACTGTCAGGGCATGGAGTCCAAGCTAACTAGCTGGGATGCTTCTGAGTGATGTCAGTGGACCAAGTGCCATTGGAGGCCCCCAGAATGGGTCTCAGCTTAGCTCAGGTGCTAGTGTAACCGGACTTTTGCCTCAGTTGATCTCTCAACTCCTGACCCTGTGGGTCTATTACTTAAAATGGGAAACAGTTGTGTTTGTCTTAGCGTGGGCTCCGACACTCAGGAGATAATATTATAAAATGCAAGTGCAGAAGCAGCATGGGGAAGAGAGAGGCCATGAGGGAAACTCCCGCCATGGCATCTGAGCTCCATACATAGGATGTGCACGGGCCGGAGACAAGGCAGAGGGCAGGGCTTGTGCTGCACTCTCTGCTGGGTGAACGGCCGCTGCACAAGCCACCTCCCATTTACCACAGTGCCCATAGGCCAGGAGAGCAAACTCTGGGGCAGGACCAAGCCCTCAACTGTGCCCACAGGCAGGTGTTCCAGGATGTGCCACGATGAGAGGAACGGACAGGTTGTCATGGTACACCGAAGGGCCTACACTGTTTACCTTGTAGTGGCTCAGGGGTGAGTCAATGAGACAGTGTAAGAAAATGGAATAGTGAGCTGGCGGAATCTAGGAAAAAGCTTCACAATGCAGGAATGCATAGAAGTGGCACATTGGAGCCTGACTTGCTATGTGGCAGAGCAGAAAGCCTGGGTCTCTTGTGGACGAGAGTAGACAGGAAGGTTAAAGGAAAAAAATACAAATACAAAAGGTAGACCCTGAAGAAAAGCAAACAAATCAAAAAAATTTTCAGAGTTATATTTCAAGAAGACATACCAAAATCTGCCGACCAGAAGGGCATATTTGGCAGTGTGTCTGATGCATGTGCCTCTATGTGTACATGTGTGTGTGCCTGTGTGTGTACACATGTCCCTCTGTGTGTGCACATAAAGTGCATATGTACATGGGTGTATGCATGTGCCCACGTGTGTATGTGCTCGTGTGTGGGTACGTGCATGCATTTCTGTTATATTTGCTGCATGTGTCCATTCACACACATAGATTTCAAATCCTCATAAGGGAAACCTGTACTGTTTCCCTTTCTGCTAT